>ML801864.1:423351-438609 GCA_009831015.1 Picea engelmannii | reverse complement strand
TACAAGGGTGGCATGTGTTGAATGATTATCCATTGTGTTTTATTTTATAATTTGAAAAGAATAAAAGAAGGGAGTCAGAAGGGGTCCCACCTACCTAGTTATTATTAAATAAAGACCCTTAACTATTATTATTATTATTATTTATCCTAAACTAAATTAGTTAAGTCAAACTAACTTAACTAAAGAAAGGAGTTGAACTACTTCAACTTATTTGGAAGTCATAAAAGCTAAATGAGAAGAAGAAACAAGTGGAGCATAGAAGGTGAAAGCAAGACTAAGGTTTTTTCTTTTGATTTCATGAGATAGTTTGAGTTTTCATTCATTCTTGAACTCATTCAAAGCCTAATTCTCTTTTTTGACAACAGGCTCCTATTGTAGACAACAAGGTTAAAAAATGAACAAAATCATTTAGATGCTTATTTTAGAGGTGTTGATCCATCCTTGATAGTCAGTGTATACTTGTGTGTTTATGGATTGAGTTTCATAGCTGATAAAGGATATTTTGCAGAGTCAAATTGGCAGTAGTCTGTGGCAAGTTGATCCAGATTATAAATTTCAATTTTTACTTCTTGTCAAAGTCCTTTTGTATGTTTTTCATCGAGGATCTCTAAATTAGACTTTGGTCCATGCCCTCACAAGGGTTTTGTTAAGAGAAAAACACTTTTTGATATCTCAGAATGAAATAAAGAAGATTGTTATTCTGTCTCATTTGTGTTTATTGTGACTTGGTTACTTTTTCTTTTGATCTCCATATTTACTTTCTGTAATCTGTATATTTTTCATAAACTTATATAAAAATTTATGTTATTTTGCAACATTCTTTTCATTAATAAATCATCACAAACCCTTGTAATTAATACTTGTGTATTGGGAAAATATTTTTGAGGCTATAAAACATAGGGTGACATTCATGAATATCTTGTCCTAGCCAGAAAAGATTCGAAAATGATTGATTAAGATAATTCATATATTTTCCTCAATAGATTTTTATACCACTAGTTCGCTATAGTCAGTGTGTCAGACTTTTATGGACTTGAGTGATCCCGTAAGGGAGGAATTTATGCATAATATATACATGGCCATGGTTCTTAAAGATACCAACCAAGGAACCCCTTCTCAAGGGGATTCTTGTGCTTTCCTTTCATTGGAAATGTTGGTACTATCCCTTTGATGGCCACTTTAAACATTCCTGGGTTGAATGTGGGACTACCGGTTTGGTTGGGTACCATTCCAAATGTCCCTAATTATATTGATGCTTCTCAGTTAATCACCTTATGTCATGGGAATCATGTTGATGTTCCTTCATCAGCAAATTCTTCTCTGCCTCCTTTTTCCTTCTCCAGTGAAAGTCTATCTACTAGTAACTGGAAGTATAAACAAAATAGAAAGAGGGAGAATAGGAAGAAGAAATCACCAACCTCTATGAGTCATGTTGGATATAGGTTGACAACCTCTGCAAGTCATGTTGAATACCATCACCCATCCTCTGCAAGTCATGCTGGGAGAAAGAACTTGGTCAATGTGAGTAATGTTGGGAGAAACAATCTAGTCACTACTAGTCATACTAGAAATAGGTTTGTAGCCTCTATCTAGTAATGTTATCGACCAATCACCAACCTCTACAAGTCATGTTGGATATGTGCAACCAACCACTACAATTCATGATGGGGGCAAAATTCTTGCCAATGCGAGTAATACGAGTAATATGTTAACAACCTCTGCTAGTCAGGTTGAGGGCAAGCAACCAACCACTACTAGTCATGCTAGGGGAATTGATTATGTTGAGAAACCTACAAGGATAGGACATAAACCTAAGTTCCCTTGTAATATTTGCAAGGGATATCACCTTACTCATCTATGCCATGGAGTTACATAGGTATGAATATTGTGGTCCATTTCTGGAAGCTCTTATGATTCTGAGTCTTCTTTGGTTTCCCAACAATTTATTAAGCCTTTGGTGGATGAAGATTCTAAATGAGGAAATATTCGACTGATCCCACTCTTTTGGGGGGTGATGCATCTTCAGAACATGTTGTCTCGTAGTCCATTTAGACAGTGGTTGATAAAGTGGTCATGTTAATGCAATCTTCGACCGATCACAATCCTCTTTTGGGGGTTGATGCACCTTCCTACCCTGTTGTCTCATAGTCTATTCAACTAGTGGTAGAGAAAGTGGTCATGCCGATGCAATCTTCGGTCGATCCCACTCCTATTTTGGGGGGTGATGCACCTTTAGACCATGTTGTCTCTCAGTATGTTTATCCAATGGTTGATAAATTGGTTGTGTCGATGCAATTTTCAATCGATCCCACTCTTCTTATGCAGATTGATGTGTCTATTGACTATGTTTTTAGCATTTCCAGTTTAGAACCTTCAGGACAAAGGGGAATTATGCTCACTTCGAGAACACACCCTCCAATTCCTAGGATGGTTTCCTTTTATTGGAATGACCTTGTTGAGCCTCCCCTTCCTTATTTTTCACCCTTTCAAATAAGGGTTGAAGTTAATTCAAAAAGAATTTACCGATGGATTGTGGATGAAGGATCCTCCACAATTTTTTTATCCTCCTTGGCTTGGCAAGATTTGGGTTCTCTCAAGATTTTGTCTACTTCACATGATCCGTTCGATTTTGACAGATGTCCTAGTAAATATTTGGTTATTATTTCTCATTTTCCTATCTCATTAGGTGGGAAGATTGTCCTTGTCAATGTTGAAGTGGTGCAAGGCTTGTTAGATTTGAATATGCTTCTTGTGCGTGATTATGTATATGATATGAATGTTTTGGTTTCTATGCTCTTCTGGGTGATGCATTTTCCTCACAATAGAATCATTGTCACTATCGACAAACTAGCATCTGACAATCACCATCCTAATTTGGTGTTAGTTCAAGTTGCCCCTTATTATGTTCCTAGTGTTCATGTAGACTCTACCCCACCACGTATAAATTATGTGGCATATTATCCTCGACGTTCAATTGCTTCTAAGAAGAAACCTATGAAATCATGTTTTCCTTCTTGAGACATGATCTCAACAATTGATCATTTTTTTTTATCCAATGGGGGCATGGGAGCCCTTTCTTCCCCCTCTTGGTCTGAGTGATCTTGAGTTTCCTTTTGATTCTGATCTCATTATTTGTATATCCTAAATCACTTGTGCTTGTGATTCTTTGTTGATAGACTTTTCCAGTCCTAGTCAGAACCTCCATCTTCATATGGAATATGGTCAGTTTGATTCACCCTTTGGGACTGTCAACCCTCCTCATTCGTGTGATTTCTTGGATATTGAATTGCCTTCGGATGAGGTTATCCTTGAATCCATGAGTATGGATTTTATACCGTGGGAATACTTACACCATTGTTTGTGTTTTATTCCCTTTTGGGATACTTTCTAGGTTGAATATCAAAGAGACTCTTGGTCAGAGCCTAGAAGCATGCTCTACTTCAACCAGTGCCATGCATGAGTTGTAAGGTTGTGTTGTGCCATGTACCATATTGAACAGTCTAGGTTTATTGTTTTCAAGTTTTTTGTTCAATAGAACCTCTTATTTTCTAAAGTTTCTATCTATATCAGATATATTAACCTCTGGATGAGTGTTATTGGCCTTATATGCAACATCTTGGAAACATTTTTCTTTGAGATTGTTTTCATCGTATCGATCCATTCTAATAGGTATTGACCTCAAAAATAGCATATAGGTTAGGTTTCTCCCTACTTTCATTTTTGCATTATCCATTTCCTAGTTCATTTGTCCTTAGGATTGACTCCAATGAATTGTGACACTAACCATCCTTGCTGATAAGTGTGTCGTACTTTATGTGGTAGAGCCTTCTTTCCATGGGAATCCTAGTTAGATCTTTGTTTTCTATTTGGTTCCCATGTTGAAGTACTTCATATGCATGAGAGTCGAATGGGATCCAAAAGAGTACTTCATATGAAGGAAATATTTGACTGATCCCATTTCTAAAAATGTTTGGCCTTGAGTGAAGTTTTATTATAAGGTTGCAGTTAAAGAAATACCTGGTATCCTTCAACAAATTGACATTATGAGTGACCTTGATCTGCTTGTTGCTTCATGTGATTCTAAGCCATGTGTTGGCCCTTGAACAAGTTTTGCGGAGATCATTGGTCAAGTTGTCCTATTTTGGGAGCGCAAGACAAAGCAGAGATCATGGGATCTCAGCCCCTTTTTGGGTCATTTTTGGGATTTGGGAATATGTAATGGGAATGGGATGTCGACCCATGGGTTTACCCATGTTTAGGCCTACTTTGTAAAGTATAAATAGATGTCTAGGCAATGTAAGGGGAAATGGGCATCTATGTGATGTAAGGCCGATAAGCTAAGTGCTAAGTGCAAGTATGATTTGTAGATGCTCTGTGAATAGTGTGAGAAACCGTAGAGCTAAGTGCAAGTGGTTGTAATAGATTGTGAAAGGATTTGTGCTAGACCTAGCTCGGGGAAGGAGGATCTGGCGAGGTGTGCACATATCTCATGTCCTATGCAAAGTAGGGTTTTTTTGGCTCTGTTCATATAGATGATAGATTGAATCTAATAAATAATAAGAGTTGGTGGATGTAGCCCTGGGGTGGGGGTGAACCACGTAAATATTGTGTTATTCTGCTATGTGCGATGCTCTCATATATTTATGTGTTATTTGCTAAGTGCTTGATATTTATAGATAGATAGATCTACTTATGCTTTGTGTTGATGATGAATCAGGATGTTAGATCTAATATAGGTGAATGTGC
The DNA here is from genome assembly GCA_009831015.1 of Picea engelmannii. Classification (NCBI taxonomy): domain Eukaryota; kingdom Viridiplantae; phylum Streptophyta; class Pinopsida; order Pinales; family Pinaceae; genus Picea; species Picea engelmannii. The sequence goes on along the minus strand of ML801864.1, from coordinate 433,863 downwards.
TTAGTGCTTGAATCTGCTAGATCCGATCCATTTCTTTATACTAAGTGCTTAAATACATTAGATCAAGATGAATGTTGTGATGCTTTGTTTTCTCTGTGGAGTAGATATTGGTTAAAAAATGATGAAATAACGATGTTAAGTGATCTATTAAGTATTACAATAACATATCTATGTGCCAACTAAGGTTGCAGACACCTGAGTACTGCAACCACCCCTGCCTCTACCTTGGGTGAGACTTCATCTTCTTCGTCGGTGTTGTCGAAAGGGTTGGTATTTAGGGTTTTGTTGGTGCATTGTTGTAGCGTTGAACCCTGGGTCTACCCCTATGCCAACAAATGGTTCTGTTGCTAGGACCTGAAACTATGATTTCTAGGAACTGAGGAAGAATAAGCTATGTGCAAAGATCTGACCTAAAATTGTGAAATCTCTGTGCGTAGATCTGTTTCTCTAGTGCACAATACTCTACCTAGTTTGAAAAGCTCTGTGCTAAGGAAAAGAAGTATAATATGAAGAAAAGAGGTAAGATCTGAAAGCTTTGTGCTCTGAGAAAGGAAAAAGTGAGACTTTTTTATTAAAAGAGGCAAGATCTGAAAGCTCTGTGCTCTGATAAAGGTAAGAATATTGAAAAGTTCTAGATCTGAAAGCTTTGTGCTCTATAGAAGTTCAATAACTGGAAATTTTTGTTTCAACAATATGGATCTAGGTATGTTTGATAGATTCTATCCTAGCTTGAAAATAGGGTATTAATAGATGAAGGAAGATTTGATATAAGTAGATTTGATAAGAATAGTGAAAAATATGTTATAGCTATACATAGAAAGAATGTTTGGACTAATAAGTGTATGTAGGACCCTAGAAATAAATGCTTGCAGGTTAGCTACCATGATCCTAGCATGCAGTACGGGAAAGGTTGGGGATCATTTAAAAGAAGGAGAGGATTAACCCTCTATTACAGTTGCAGAAAACTGAGACATATTTCTAAGGAATTCCCTAGAAGAAGACCTAGTTGTATTTGTTGTAAAGCTATGGACCATGAAGTATTGGATTTCCCTAGAATGATTTCTAAGCTTGAAGAAATGAACATGAGATAAGAAAACCCTAAGGCAGGTCCAGAAACTAACATTATGACATAATCCCATAAAGAATCAGAGAAAGCATTGCTACAGATGAAAGAAACCCTGAATAACCACCGACATGTCAAATTATTAGAGATCTTCAAAGAAAAAGAATGCCTTGAAGCAAGAATAGGGGACTTCGACATTGATTGTGTTCTAGATGAGGAAACACAAGTGAATATCATGAAAGAGAGAACATGGGAACCTATAGGGAGGTCTTCTGTAATTCCTTCATTAGGAGGGATAGGAATATTCAAGGGAAAGTTGATAAACTTATGTGGAAAGCTCACCCATATACCTATGAATGCCAATGGAACTTTGACAGAGGAAGATTTTGAGATTATTAGATTTATTGAGAACAATGCCCCATTTACCATGCTATTATGAAAACCTTGGATTGAAAGAGATCAGGTTAGAAGGTAAGAATAAGAAGGAGTTTTAGAGCAGAAGAAGCAAGAGTTAAAATAATTCATGACTAGAAGGATCACACACTTGATTGAAGAAAATAAGAACAAATTGAATATATTTATCACCAGAGACCTATATGTCTAAGTTGCAAGAACACTAGAAGACCCACAGAAGATTGAAGTACCTATTCTAGATAAAGAAGAAGGATCACCCTCAAATCTTAGGAAATAATCTCAACAACGTGAAGTAACTATGCCAAAAGAAGATATGAATCAGAATGGAAAAAGGAATGTTGAGATGAAGCTCACTGGGAAGAAGGCTATAAATATAAGTAAGAAGAGAGCTAAGATTGAAAAATTGCAGAAGGTTCCAGAAGGAATCTCATAGAAGGAAAATTTTCACAATTGGAGCTTCATCAGGATATCAGAGCAGCGACACATGGAACTTCGCCACGACGAAGAAATATAGTTGTTGGGGACATTATAACCGTTAGACCAACGCTTCGAATGGGTAGAAAAACATTTATGGATAGACAACTCGTCATCCAACCATTGGGACTGCACCATAATGGAAAAAATAGAGTTAATGAAGGCTTCATACCCATTGCAAGTGACCCGTTGCCGAGTTACCCATTTATCTCGTCGTTACATGCATCAAGAACACTTTTTCCAATCATGAATTTGAGCTTGTAGACTTGTTTATTTTACACAGTGGTCATTGTGTTATTTCCCTCTATCCTATTACAATATCTAATTTACCCTCCAAACCCAAGATTTTTATTCCCGAGCGTGTATGTCAGACGATTTGAGCGTTGCAGAGAAAGTTGTTGAAGAAGTTTTGATTGACCTCATGATTGAAAGAATCATGTTGATGTCTACAGGTGTACAAGAATCATCGACGAGAGAACTGCTAGCCTCTTCATCCACTACTCATAGAGACAGACCATCCTGGCCATTAGATGAAAAGAGAACCAAGCACAGGGATGATCTAGAGAATGCCAAATTGATCCTGAGTATATTAACCACGTTTATTCCACCTTTGAGTAACGTAGTAAATCGAGATAGTGTGCCTAGAGATTTCAAATACACCTTGGTTACGGAGTACCTCCCGAAAGGGGATACAGGCAATTCAAGCAGACCAAGATAAGGATGTAGCGTTGAAGTTTAGTGACTTCAACCTTGGAGATCAAAAATTATATAACATGCTTTCCCCACATAAGTACCTGAACATAACTAAGGGGAAAATTCAAAGATAATCCCCCAGTCGTGAACTATGAACCTCGCGCATTCCACCCTACTAAACATCATGAAGATTCCTCACTTCGGACGACACCAGGAGGTGAATGAATGTGTCAAGCTACTGCTATCTTTATACCATGGGAGTTATTTGTGGCTAAACCACCGTACAATGGTTGATTCGATGTTGATCAATCATATCATGGGCTTGAGTATGCAAGGACCTGATCCACAGGAGTTTTACCCCAGAAAATCCATGGATCACGCTCTAGCACAGAGGATCAAGGACACTTATGTCAATGTCGATAAGGGAACGTGAGGCTAAAAGGTAGATTCTATCCAGAGTGGTGCAGTGCACCTCGACTGTCAGTTGATTGCAGGGAAGTTAATACGAAATAACCAACCCACCTAAGTCACTGGTTCTATAGTCGACCTTGCAGGAAAGTGCACGAAAGGCCTTCAGATGAACTGGGTAAAGTACCTGGTGAACCAATTGGAACTCGACTGCATAGAAGCACAAGATCAAGGATACAAATTTCATTTCAGCGGGCTCTTGATCCTTATATATTTTATTTCCTGGGAGATGCCGGAAGGTACGACCTTTCCGAACATCAAGCCTTTTGAACCATTGGCTACAAATTTTAGTACACTATGGTACTCAAAGGACATGAATAAACAGTGGAAGTCAATTTTTTTTTCCATACCTACTACAATCTTATGAAGATAGTCATACAGTCAGAGCCTCACATGAATCCAAACACTCTACACTGGTTCCAAACTTTGATGAATTTTAACATGGATCAACATTTTATTTACATCACACCATGCACCAACGAACACAAGCAACAAATTCAATCCTACTACAAGATGGCAGAGGAGGACTTGGAGGATATCACAAAGGACTAATCGACATACCTCCTTATTCCAGCAGACCCTGTGGAGATATCTGACATCGAAAACCCAGAAACTATGTAGGATACACCTGGACCTAGCAGAACAAAGAAGACTAAAAAAGTCCAAGAGATAGACAGCGCATCCGTAAAAACTTCTTCCATATCACCAGAGAAAGGAGATGATGGAAAATATTTAGATGACAAAGAGATCGAATAGAAGCAAGGAGATGAGGTTGACCCCCTGAAGAAGAGGAAAGGTTCATCTCTGAAACCTTCCTCCCGAAAGAATTCGAAGGCCACCATGACCAAGATGCAGACTGTCCTCACCTCCAATGACTTTGACTTCCTCATAGCATCCCTACAAGATGATTTGCTAGAAATAGCAGAGAAACAATAAGAAAATCAAGAAGAGATGTATGATTGAATTGAGACTGAACTCTGAGGGGTACAACAGGCTCTACAGTCCATTCGCGTAGTCTCCACTATGTCGAGAAAGCCAAAATTGGGAGATGAGCCTGCTCAACTCCACCGCCTAGATGATACAATCGAACATTTCCTTTGACAAGCATAGGAAGAAACACAACAAGCCACCCAAGATTTGACACAAGTACAAGGAGTACTTGTAGAGAAACACAGTGCTACAGAACAAGAAAATCTTTCTCTCCAAGCGAAGATTGATGAATAAAAAGCACATCTATAGAAAGAAAAGGAACAGTTGCTCACGGAGAAACTCAAAGTAAAATAAGCAGTCAACAGAGAACTTCACTCTATGAAAATCATAGAAATCAAGGAAGAAGACCGAGTTTCACAATAGGTGAAACAGCTCGCAGTGGCCATTCAACAACTACAACAATGAATAGCATATTTGGAGCTACAGACTGTACCTGATACCCCACAAGATGTAAGAGACCAAAGAGAAGCAACCGCCCAGAGCGCAGTTGAAAGGATAAAGGCTCTTACCCTGAAATGTAAGAAACTTACCGATCGCAGTGCCCAGACCTATGAACAACTCACAAAGAACCCATAATTGAAGGCATTGGAGTCACAACTCCAAGAGGTGAAGTATCATGGTGAAACAATACAGGCACAATTGAATTCCTTATCATCTGTGGAAAGAATGAAGTGCTCCCAAGAGAAGCAGACTGCCCAGTAGAAAATCCATACTATCCAGAGAATATTTATGGAAGTAACTCAGAGGCTCCAACCCATACAAGACAAGACCTATCGAGTGTTTACAGAGGTAGAAGGCCTAGGATCAGAGCTAGAGTAGGTTTCCACTACAGCTGAACAACGTCTAGAAGGACCTATAAATGATGCAGTCATCCAAGAGTTCACTGAACAGGATGTTGTAGAACAACAGCAAGTCGAAGCAGCTCAAGTCAAGCTCGAGGAATTCAAAGCATAACTAGTCAGACCAGAGTGACTCAAGATGAGTCACAGGTGAGTGTTGGGGGCCTCTTGTCCCTTGACCAAGTTTTGGGGAGATCCTTGGTTGGGTTAACCTATTTTGGGACTTTGACATCCTGTTGAAGATGGAGCACAAGACAAAGCATAGATCACAGGATCTCAGACCCTTTTTGGTTCCTTTTTGGGATTTGGGAATATGTAATGGGAATGGGATGTCGTCCCATGGGTTTACCCATGTTCAGACCTATTTTGTAAAGTATAAATAGATGTCTAGGAAATGTAAGGGGAAATGGGCATCTATGTGATGTAAGAACGATAAGCTAAGTGCTAAGAGCAAGTATTATTTGTAGATGCTTTGTGTATAGTGTGAGAAACTGTAGAGCTAAGTGCAAGTGGTTGTAACATATTGTGAAAGGATTTGTGCTAGACCTAGCTCGAGGAAGGAGGATATGGCAAGGTGTGTGCAGATCTTCTATCTTATGTAGAGTAGGGTTTTTGTGGTTCTGTGCATGTAAATCACTTATTGAAGCTAATAAATAAGAAGAGTTGGTGGACGTAGCCCCAAGGTAGGGGTGAACCACATAAATACTATGTTAGTCTTCTCTGTGTGATGTTTTGATATATTTATGTGTTATTTTCTAAGTGCTTGATATAGATAGATAGATAGATCTACTTATTCTTTGTGCTTATGATGAATCAAGATGTTATATCTGATATAGGTGAATATGCTTAGTTCTTGAATCTAGTAGATCTAATCCAGTTCTTTATGCTAATTTCTTAAATACATTAGATCAGGGTGAATGTTGTGATGATCTGTTTTCTCTGCGGAGTAGATATTGGTTAAACAATGATGAACTAATGGTGCTAAGTGATCTATTAAGTATTACAATAACATATATGTGTCCCAGCTAAGGTTGTAGACACCTGATCCCTACAACCACGCCTGCCTCTACCTCAGGTGAGACTTCATCTTCTTCGCAGATGTTGCCGAAAGGGCTGGTAGTTAGGGTTTTGTTAGTGTGTTGTTGTAGCATTGAACCCTAGGTCTACCCCTGTTCCAACACCATGAAAAAATTATCTTTGAGGGTACATAGAATAACCTCTCAAACTGTAATATTTTTGTCAACCACCTATACCTTCGAGACACCTTTCATGTAGGAGATAACAAAAGGTGTCTTTTGTCCATATACTGCTTCAAAATGAGTCATGCGAGTCTTGTATGGTAAGAAGTGTTGTACCACCATTCAGCTAATGGTAACCATTGAGCCCATTTATTTTTCCTTTCAGAGGAAAAACACCTCAAATATGTCTCCAAACACTTGTTAACAACTTTAGTTTGACCATCAGTCTAGGATGATAGGCGATGTTGAGATGCAATTGGGTGCCCTATACCCTGAACAGTTCTTTCCAAAATTTGTTGGTGAAAGTGGGATCTCGTTCATAAACAATAGAATGAGGCATGCCATGAAGCTTGAAGACATGATCCATGAAACGTTGAGCCAGAATAGATGTGGTAAATGGGTGTTGAAGAGCACATAAATGAGCATAGTTGGAAAGACGATCAACAACCACCACGATGACTGACTTATTTCTTGATTTAGGTAATCCCACAATAAAATCCATATAGATGTTCCTCCAAATAGCAGGTGGAATCAGAAGCAGTTGTAGTGTGCCAGAAGCTTTGATTGTTTCACTCTTTTTTCATTAACAAACATCACATTCTTCCACAAAAGTGTGATCATCCTTTTTCATACCATCCTAGAAAAAAGAACGTTTGACCCGATCATAGGTTTTGGTAAACCTTGAGTGCCCAATTATGGGTGTAGCATGAAGCTTATAAAGCATTGTAGATTTAATTTATGACTGTTTACTTAAATACAAATGGCCTTTGTAGTGAAGCTTATCATTGTGCCAAGAGTACCTTGGTGAAACTAGAGTTTTGGCTTGCAATTTTTGGATAAGATGCAAAATTTTAGGATCTTGGAGCCATTCCTGATGAACAACTTGGAGCCAATCTGGTACAATGAAGGAGAGGGATAAAATGGACCCTTCATCTTCATATTTTCGTGAAAGGGAGGCAAAAACCACATTTTCTTTTCCTTTCTTGTAAATGATCTCATAATCGTATCCAAAAAGCTTGGTCACCTATTTTTGTTGCTCCGGGGAGGAAGGTTGTTGCTCCAGAAAATATTTGAGGCTTTGATGATATGTATTAATTTGGAAACGTTTACCCAAGAGATAAAGGCCCTAGCGATCCATGGCATGAAGAATGGCCAACATTTCCTTTTCATAGATTGATTGACCAAAATGGCTTTCTGACAATTTTTTGTTGGTAAAGGCCAAAGGTCTTCCCTCTTGCATAAGGACTGCTCCAATTCTTCTCCCGAAGGCATCACATTTGAATACAAAGGTATTTGTGAAATAAGGAAGGGCCAATACTGTAGTAGTGCACATAGTCACCTTCAAGGATTGAAAGGCCCAATCAGATGCAAGAGTCCAAGTGAAATAATTCTTTTTAAGGAGAGTAGTGAGATTTGTCACATTCTTTCCATAATTCTGAACAAAATTGCGATAATAGCTTGTTAAATCCAGAAAACCATGCAATAATTGGATAGTCTTGGGGCAACGCCAATCCTGCATTGCTTCAATCTTCTTAGGATCCACCCGGTCACCAGGGTTTCCAACAATATGACCCAAGTACTCGACTTGTGAGGTGCCAAAGAAACATTTAGAGTTTTTGAAGAAAATTTGGTGCTGAGAGAGTAGATGGAGAACTTGATCCATATGGGCAATATGGGATTCCCAAGTTTTACTATAGATGAGAATATCATCAAATAAAAACTAAGACAAAATGATGTAGAAAAGGACAAAATACGTGATTCATGAGGCTTTGGAAGGTGGAGGGGGAATTACATAGGACAAAGGGCATGACCAAGAACTCATAGTGACCCTCATGAGCTCAAAAGGAAGTCTTAGGGATGTCATCTTCTTGCATACGTATCTGGTGGTAACCAGAATGCAGATCGATTTTAGTGAAGTATTGAGCACCACTCATCTCATCCAAGATATCATAAATGACAGGAATGGGAAACTTGTCCTTCATGGTGATTTTATTGAGGGAATGAAAGTTAGGACACATGAATCAAGTACCTTATTTCTTGAGTACCATGACCATGGGAGAAGAATAAGGGTTGTTACTGGGGTGGATAACACCTGTTTGGAGAAATTCCTACACTATTTTCTCAATTTCATTCTTCTAGGAAAATGGATGACGATAAGAGTGAACATTGGGAGGAAAACTTCTAGGAAAAAGGGGGATGGAATGATCATGAAAACCATGAGAAGGAATAAGTCCCTGAGTAGTGGAAAATATAGCTTGATGTTTGGAGAGGATAGCTTGGAGGTCAGGATGCACAAAGGGTGTCTCAATCTCTTGAATGGAATGGAGTTGAGAAATAATACCGGAGTGGACTTTCTTGAGGATATTTTCTATGCGATGGGAACTGATGATCTCAGCAGAACTAGCTGTGAGACCTTGGAATTGATACCTTTGTCCCTCATGTTGGAATTCCATGCTTAATTACTTAAAATCCATAAGAATGGGATCCAAAGTGTGTAACCATTCAACACCTAGCACAATCTCACAGCCTCCCATGTCAATGGAAAACATATCATATTTCAGGTGGTAATTTCCAATTTGAAGACATACATTTTCACAATGCTGACCACATTTCATGGACCCACCATTGGCTGTCATGATTTGAAAATTATTGACAACACTAATATAGCAATTGGTTTCCTAGGCAATGCGACAATGAATATAATTGTGGGTGCTACCACTGTCAACAAGGATGATGATCGTCCTATGCTTTATATAACCAATGATATTGAGGGTTAGTGGAGTAGAGAAAGTAGTGAGGGAATTCAAGGAGATGAGTGGGTCAACTTTAGGTGGGTTAATGGGATCCTGGGTAGCATCAGGAAGGGAAGGCTCTTCAATAAGGGGAACTATCACATCTTCTTCAAGAACATATTCATAAATGGCCATAAAAAGTTTTTGTTCGATACACTTGTGCCCCAAAAAATAATTTTCATCACAATTATAGAAAATACGCTTTAGTTGGTGTTCATACATTTCATCCCTAGTTAATTTATGGACCTTGAGGGGAGTGGTAGGGGGGTTAGGATTAGTGGGTCGAGAGTGATGAACAAAATAGGAATTTTTTTTTTTGGGGGGGGGAACAACTTGTTGGGCTTCTTTGGCATGTTTAGTAGCTTCCAAAAAATCCTAAGGGAAGGCCATGAGAACCTGGGATCATATTTCATCCTTTATGCCATTGATAAACCATTCACAGAAGAACGTATCTGACATGCCCTCGGTTCGAAAGGAAAAATGTTCAAAATTAGTTATAAAGTCTTCCACTGTGTCTGATTGTTTCAACTTGGCCAAACGACCAAGATAGTGGGTATCAGTGTCAGATAGGTCATAGATCTCTGCAACAAACTGGGTCCATGCAATATGCCCCTGACATGAATTTTTACACCATTGCCACCATTACCATCATTCAGGATCTAGATAGAGGACATCATAGTGAATTTTGGCCAACTCATCAATAATACCATGCAAAGAAAAATAATTCTCCATTTGAGTGACCCAACACATGGAATTGGAGCCATCAAATTTATTGACCTCAACACGGGGAAGACAGGGGTCATGATGAAAGAAGTTGGATTGAATATTCAGATAATGAGAGGAATCAACAACATCTGGTTGGTCTGAGGAGGAAGGACTCGTAGTGTGGTTCAACATCTAGTTGATAGTAGACTCGAGGGTGTTAAATTGGTTCATGAATTTGGCCTCCATGGTGTCAAATTTGTGTTGGACTTGGGTCTCAAATTGTTTCAAGTGGGAATTCGGAGAGCCAATCTCAGATGTCACTTGTTGGATGGATTCCTTGGCTTGATTGATGGAATCTTGTAGGTCTTGGTTGCGAGTGTTTTCCATTTGGAGAGAGGGAGTGCAGGTAAGGGAAAATGGGTGGGTGGGACCACAGAAGGGGAATATAATGGGATAGATGGAAAAACAGGGAAGTTGGGAAGGGGTAGGGTCCACTGAAAAAAAAAAGTCTTAAAAATGAAAGATACGACTGAGATTAGGGTGAAAAGGGGAATCAAATGGGATATATGCCAAATAAGTGTGTTGGTAGGACCACTATACTGTAGTGTTGAAATGCCCAAATTCTTAACAGGAAGAAATATGTAGTAACTTTGCAACCAAAATGCAGGAGTCACAGTTGTACAGAAATAGGTCTTGTCTGTTATGTTTTTATTTCCTTCCCAAGGGTTAGGGTATTCAAGGGTTCTATAGACAAGGGTTTTCCATGTGTTATAGCTCTCTAATATATGTGTGGGGTCCAACAGTAGTTCTTGTCCCAATATCTCAGGGAAGCAATT
>ML801864.1:406075-417857 GCA_009831015.1 Picea engelmannii | reverse complement strand
ATAAAATAACAGTACTAATATAATATGCCCCAATTAAGGGGTAATGAGCCAATATTAGGGCTTAACAGGAAGTGAAATATATTGACTACCTCTCTCCATCTATCCTTATTTTAAGAAATTTGAACACATTTGAAATAAGGAAACGAGAACATTACCTGAACTTATTTGTCAAAGGAGAATTTTATTTCTTTTACTGGAGTCTATTGTACTAGTAATATTTTTTACCATGTGCGTTCACCTCATTTGTTTTGGGGGTAATAATTTTAAATATATATATGGATTACATTAACACAATGAATTATTTATTTGGCTTACATCACAGTGGCACATGTCATCAATTCATGCATTTCAGGGGCGAGCTAAAGTGGTTTCATAATACCACTCTTGCGTACCAAAACTAATAAGATGATGACAGGTTATCACCTGTTAATACAATGGTTATGAATTTAGGCCTCTGACACCTTGTTATCTAGTATGTGCTTTCACTAGACGAAATAAGTTGAGACCATCGATATTGGATCTATATCAATGGTTTGATCATGTTTGTTGAATTTTCATTTCAAACCCTGTTTTATTTTTGTTCTTCCTATAGAACTATGGAAAAGTGATGTAGTATACAGGGTATCAAACCTAAAATAACAAGTGAATTATAGGAAACACTTGAAGTGAATGGAACTCAAACATAACCATTGTGAACCATTTAATATGGAACAAACAACTATAGGATACACATTCTCTATCTATATCTGCAATGAGGCTTACATATCAATGACATTCTCATGTTGATCCCTTTGACACATAGGTGGAGTCGGTCTCTCCTTCTCCTAGTATGCTCCTATGTGCATTGTCGTTACTGGTAGGTGTTGATCCAATGCAAATGTCAACGAGTGGTTCCCCTTTGCAGTTGCATTGGAAAGTGGGGTTGATCCAATGCAAATTGCAGTGGGTTTCTCCTCTGCACACTCTCCTCACTGGTAGGTGGGGTAAAACAATGCAGTCATCAATCGGTTTGGGAGATGGTTCATTTGCACGAGGTTTGGCACCATAGTGTTTTTTATGTTTGAAATGTATATTTTTTATTTGTTTTACTTTTTGTTTGATTTGTATTTTTTATTTGTTTGTGATGTAACTTAAACTCATATTTGTATTTAATATGTGTTTCATGGTTATATATAAGGGTATAGGGATGAAGTGGAGATAGGTTCCTATGCATGGAGGGTGAGAGGGAGAGAACTAGAGGGAGGGAGAGAGCCAACAAGAGTCGTCTATTTCATTTTTAACAACATTGTTAGCATGTGCCTTGGTTTTCCCTGCCATCTAAAATCTATATATGGGATTCATTCCATTCATGATATTTTCTCAGAAGTTAAGGGGATAAGGAAGGTATAGAATATCTATATGGATTTATTCATCTTTCTCATCTAACACATCTAATTGTAACCATGATCAAGGTTGCAGCCATGGCTGGTGTCAGGCTATTGTATTAAAGATTTTAATTACCTGAAAACACTAAATTGTCAAACCAGGGTAAGTAAACTTAGAGCTGCTACACTAGATGTGCTGGTAAGATTCTTAACTTCTACCTAAATGTTATTCTAAGAAGAAAACATAAACTTACTCTTATAAATTGAATCCTAACGATTATCTTAAAACTAATCATATCTTGTCTAATTAATCAATGGAAACAATTATAAGTCAATCAAATGTATTTCTATTCCTAATCCAAAGAAATCATCCAATGCTATCTTCCATTAACTAAACACCTAATCATCAAAATTTCTATCTTGACCATAAAAGACAGAATATTTTAAAAACCTTCTATTTAATCTAAATACCAAGCAATTCTAAATCTAACAAAAGTGAAACTAATCAATGTCCTGTTTTACCCTACAAATATCAGAAGCTTCCTTTAAAAAAAACATAAGCAAGCTACCCTAACAAAACAGAGTAAATCTAAATTCAAACTAACTGCAAATCATGATTAAACTAGAAACTTGAAAACAGAGCAAAGCTAAACTAATTTAAGATATAGTGCAATCGGTAGTTGGTTTATTCCTCAAATTCTACACTGACAATAACTCATTCTAACATTCAATGATCTATGAGATAATATCAAAATGAGAATGAACTAAACGAAAATGATTAAGTCAGAATTTAGCGACCAGTTTCGAGTTAAAAACTAATTCATACGCAGATTCAAAAACTGGAAACAATCTAACTATACTATAGAAAAGAGAAAGTGAATTGAACCTGTTGGCGGGCCCAACCAAGAGGTGAAATCGCCTTAAAACGAAACCATAGCTAACTCATATTACTCCATGCATAACTATATCATTTCCTCATACTCCATAATTTGCAAATAAACTCAAGTCATTTAACAGAAAATGATATAACGCATAGAAATTGTATTATCAGCAATGTCGTGTAACATAATATATCATAACAACCCCCTTCTTGAGAGCGATCTAAGTTTATATAGATCCTCCAAAAATAGTCTTGAACATAGGTACATTTAATTAATCAAATCTTAGATTCGAAAATGACTCAAAGTTAGTTAAAACTAAGTTCACAGCTTCATGACATGAAGTGTCAAGAAGCGTGAATCATAAAATAGAGATAAGCATCATAACGAACGGTTTTATAATTCCGCTCCGAGTCATCACATTCTGTTCTTTCAAAATTACATTCAAGATTTGATATCTGAGCTATGAATCAATCAATCATATGAATCAGAACTATCATTCCAATCTAGCAATGTCGTGCAAATCTTTGACATCTCCACTAAGTGCAAGTCGGTACCTAGTACTGATAAATCCATTTCAAGGAAACAAGTACCTAACTCATGCCACGTTAGTATCAATATTAGTTTAAAGTATCAAAATACATTAAAAATAACTTAAATCATATGAATACCTTGAATAGCTCCATTTAGGGCAAAATGATGTGAAATGTATCAAGGTAAGGCCAGGAAGGAATGATATTGGATATGGAATGGGGGTATATCTGACATGATATAGGCAAAAATATGGTCAAAATTGGAGACTAACATTCCCCCAAGATGAAGACTTTGCCTGTCCTCGGGCAACAAAAAGTCAAAAACTAAGATTCATCAGAGTATTGCAGCAGTTGCAACCAACATTTGAAATCTCTCATGCTTCTTTATGTTTCTGATTTCCTTCTCAAGAACCCGATTAATGGTGATGTTCTTCCTGGAAATCCTCTACAATATCATATTCTTCTGCAAAAGACTTCTATTTTTCCATTTTAAATGCTCAATCTTTAACGAGAAGTGAGTTTTCCTGAGTTTCATAAGTTCATTTTATGTTTTTATATGCCGATCCAGTATGGCATATTCATGTAACTTCTCTTTTAACCTGTGATTCATGTTTTCCAATATGACAACCATTGGTCACAAAGATCTACTGGAAGATATTTCACAGTAATATTTGAATGTCTTACAATGACCTTGTTGTGTTTGAGGGATAGATTCGTGAGTGAACTCATCATATAATTGAATAGGGGTATCAACTGGGATGGATTCATGAGTGAACTCATCATATACTTGAACAGGGGTATCGACTGGTATTTCAATTGGCTTGTCCTACGCAATTTCTTCGGGCACATTATCTTGTTGATTGACTTCACAAAATTTTCTAATAAATTGAGAGAGAGTCCATGTCATCTCAAAAGACTCTGGAGCCTCCTCATGATCAATCGTACTTTTCATTCTTTCCTATAATGGATAGTTAGGCACGGATTTATCCATATCTGAAAGTGTGCATTTGTGTTTAGGGTTCCTTCTAGGCTTGGCGATTAACTCCTCGAGTTCTTCCACATCAATAATATTTTTAGCAGTCGGAGAAGAAATTGGAGTTTCAACATTTACATCTGTAAGGACAATATTTTCCACTTTTTCACGGCTAGTTTCCAAACCATCAGAAAAATGGACATTAAACGAGTGTTTAGTGCCAGGATTATCATCATTGGCCTCGATTGTACAATCTGGTGTATACTTAGAATCATCACAGATTTTGGATAGGGTTTTAACAACTTTCTTCTTAGAATTTGACTTCTTCTGTGGAGCAATTGACTCAATATTTTTATCTTTAAAATTGTTAGAAGCTAGGGTTCTTACAAAAAACATATCCCAAGATTCATGTTTGTGGGATAACGCGAACTTAACCAGAATTTTGATAAGGCCAAAATGAAACAGACTGCCCCTAAAATGTTTTGCTTTGCGAACTTGTTCTGCCATTTTCTTCAAACTCTTCAACAGAAAATAAGGGATGTTCACCAGATGGTTACCTTTGAAATGCAGTAATAGTCGAGCATGAAAGGGAAACACAATCGTGTATGGACCTTCATAGGTGAGGTAGCATTGAAGTATGGATAGAAAATGATCCCATTTCGGTTCCAACCACGACCTCGATGTGCCTTCTGACCATTGTAATTTTTGATACTGGGGTTGCAGGAGCTGTGTGCAGAGATTTTTGTCTATTGGTTGTCCCTTCATCCATTTTTGACCAGTACTGGGTAATTGAATTGCTTCAGAAATGAACTGCTCTGTGACTTCAAATTCCAACTCGCCCACTTTAGCCAGTCTACCATGAAAGTGCAGAGCGAATTGAAGTGTAATCTTATCATCATACTCGTCAAATTTCTTGAAGAACGACTCCCATCCAGATTTCTAAAAGATGTGTTTGGTGGCTTCATACTCAGGAAGAGCCTCCAAATATGCATAAGTCTCAGGTTCATGATGATTCTCCACCATGATGCTACTCAGTATAACAGGAAAGGTTCAAAGGTGAGCAAAGGAATTAGATGAGGGCAACAAAGGAGTAGATTATGATGTATGAAATAGGTCATGAAAGGAATTATGGAAGGATGTTTTAAGTGTCTTGAGGATTAGTAGCATGTGAAGGAATGATGATGGTCATATGCCTTTGTTAAAATATCATTTCACATGAGTCGTGTCAAATTCAACCATTATAATGTAGTTCATTCTTCATGACACGAAATGTCAAGAAGAATTGAACTCATCCTTTTAAGTACAGAGTATAGAAATGATGAAATGTCATGGAGTATCGAGGCAGTCATAGTTCAAGTTATTAATATGTATTTTAATAAATTAAACTAACATGCAACTATGCTTACCTGAGCTCGATTACTTTCTCCTTGTTATGTTGTGTTTTCTTACTGTAGATATTTTGAAACCAATTCTGAATCTGGAGAGCACCAAAGTTGTAACTGGAATCTGTACTATTGATAGCCACTGTGACTGATTAATTGTGTTTGGTACTGAGGAAATAAACCAAGATCTGTAGAGAAACTTGAACCAATAATAACTTGTTGAGATAGAAAAGATTTCATGTTTATGAAGCAAATTATCTGATGGCTATCCCTGAATCTGTCTCCTGTTCATTCCTGAAAGGAATCAATCAAAATTATTTCTTCTAGAACAACTTCAAAGCTTTAACCCATGGTAGAATTCTTATTTGTGTGAATAAATGTTCTGGATTCGAACACAAAAAGAAATCATTGGATTACCGACCATTAATGAATGCCGTTAACTAATGTGAGATGACCCACCATTGATGTCAATGGGCTTCAAGGTACCTATAGTACTTCCTAACAGGTATGAATAAAGGTCTTGGTGTCGATTCACCTATAGGATCTATCAACCAAGAGATATTGATGTATTCCCATGGTTGTTAGCAAGGAAATCTTCCATTGAGGCATGTAGATTCCAGGGTACTAAATAGTCTCTAATATCTACTCCAGATAAGATGTTGATGTCGATGGAGTGATACTTGTTGGAATGTGGACCTTAATGTATCCCACATCATCCAACATGAGTGCAAATATAAATTTTGCAGAAAAAAAAAATTGTGGAATAGTAATCACTTCCTTGTGGATTTTATGAGCCCAAGTTAGTATATGCTCATTGCTTTCTCATGTTTTGAGAGTCTGAGAAAATGCTAAAAGAAAACTTTTTCTTTCCCATCATAATCTATCAGGCCTGGTAAAGAATAATCCTATCCCTGATAAATGCCCCTTTCATAATTTAATGAGCAATTCAAAGGGAGTAAACAAGATCAAATTTATTAATTTCAAAATAAGACAATATATATTGATAAAAAAAATTAAAAAAAATCACAAAATAAAATGATCTTACCTTCTTACCTGTTGCGAAAAAGTGATGAAATTCAATTCTGTATCTACTTAAAAAATCCTGAAAAAACTAAAAAAATATGTCAACATATCCAAAATGTTTTTTTTTTAACATTTTTTACTTTTTTATTATTATTATATTATATTTTTTTTCTTATTATTTACAAAATTATGAAACAACAAAAATGATCAAGGATTAGTAGGAGGAGAAGACTCTTCTCCTACTATATTTATTTCTGGTTGTTTAGACATTTCCTGTATAAAATCATCTCTAGACAAGGATTTGTTATTTACTTTTAATCGATGTCCATTTACTACAAAGGAATTTTGAGAATCATCTATGGTCTTGATTCTAACAGATCCATTATCAAAAATAGTTTCCACTTCATAAGGTCCCAGGCATCATGTCGTAAGTTTTCCTTTGAAAATTTTATATTTGGAATCAAATGGCAATGCCCAATTCCCTGGTTGAAAATGTTTCTTCTTAATGTATTTATCATGCCATTTTCTATGTTGATTTTGTATGAGGATAGTTCTTTGAAGAGAATATTGCCTAATTTTTCTCAATATTTAATTGCATAACTCTCTGTTTCTATGCCTCATCCAAATTCAAACCCAATTATGCTTCTATGCAGAAGGTATGAATCTGAAATTCTATGGGAAGAAGAATTTGCTTGCCATATACCAATTCATAAGGGGTATGACCAGTGGTATTTCTCCATGTAGTTCGGTATGCCCATAAAGCCTCTGGAAGTCTATCTGCCCAATCTTTGTGATGTAAATGTATTGTTTTGGTCAGAATAGCATCTAGAACTTTATTCGTGGATTCCACTTGCCCATTGGCTTGTGGATGGTATGGAGAAGACTTACAGTGTTTTATCCCATATTTATCTGTGAGTTCCTTCATCGGATTAGAAGTGAATTGAGCACCTTGATTAGTAACAATCTATCCTAACACACCAAAGCGGGTAAATATATCTTCATAAATAAATTCAATCACTGATTTCTCAGTTGCTTGATATAAGGATTTTGCCTCTACCCACTTGGTCACAAAATCTATACAAACCAAGATGTACTTCTTCTTCCTCAACATTGGGGAAATTGGTCCTACAAAATCAAGTGTCCATTTATCAAATGGTTCAATCACAACCTGCTGTCGTAAGGGCATCTTGTCTGCTACGGTAGGCCTCCCCATCCTCTGACAACTATTGTAGCTTCTTACATATTTTGTTGCATCTTTAAACAATGTCAGCCAGTAATATCCTGATTGTAAGACTTTATATGTCGTTCTCTTATCAGAGAAGTGTCCTCCACATGGCCCGTCATGACATGCCTAAAGGATATTGGGAATCTCATCTTCCCGAACACATCTCCTAATGATCATATCAGGACTTGTATAGAAAATATCACTCCCTACCCAAGAGTAATAAGCACTCTGTTGGACAATTCTTTTCTTTTGTGGTGATGACAAATAAGCTGGCAGTCTCCCTGTAGCTAAATAATTTGTCGTATCTGCAAACCAAGGGGTCTTAACAGCTACTGCAAATAGATGTTCATCAGGGAAATTATCATTTACTGGAATGTCAGTACTGTCTTGAGGAATATGAGAAAGAAAATCTGCAACTACATTTTCTTTTCCTGGTCGATCAACTATAGTGATGTTAAATTCTTGAAGTAACAAAATCCATCGTGTGATTCATCTGGTAGTAACTGGTTTGTTCATCAAAAATCTAACAGCAGAATGGTCGGTATGTACAAAAACTTCATACCCAGTGATGTAATGAAGGAATTTATTAATGGCATGAACTACAACCAAAAATTCCTTCTCTGTCATAGTGTAGTTCAATTCAGGAGGAGTAAGGTTTTTGCTGGTAAAGTAAATAGCATAATTTTGTTGGTTTTCTTTTTGTCTGAGAACTCCTCCTAAAGCAGTGTCTGAGGCATCAGTTGAAATATGGAAAGGAAAAGACCAATTTGGTCCTCGTATAATAGGTGCCATGGACAATTTTTCTTTCAAAATTTCAAAATCATTTTGACAATTGTTATCCCAACAAAATTTTGTATCCTTTACTAACAGTTTAAACATGGGGTTGGCTATCTTTGTAAAGTTTTCAATAAACCGACGATAATATCCAACATGTCCCAAAAAAATTCACACATCGTTTTGGGTTTTCGGAGAGGAAAGTTTAACTATTACTTCAATTTTAGCTGGATCGACTTTAATTCCTTCTACAGACAAATGATGACCCAACAATATTCCCTCAGTTAATAGCATTTTACATTTTTCATGACTAAGGGATAAATTTGATTCCTGACAGCGAATCAAGACTTTCTCAAGATTACTTATGGCTTCTTCGAAGGTATTACCATAAACAGTAAAATTGTCCATGTACACTTCCACACAATCATGAATTAAATCAGCAAAAATCCCAAGGACTTCTCTCTAAATGTAGCAGGAGCATTGCATAATCCAAAAGGTAACACTTTGTAAGAATAAGTTCCCAAAGGACATGTAAATGTTGTTTTGTCATGGTCTTCAGGAGCAATTTGAATCTGATTGTATCCACTATATCCATCGAGAAAGGAAAAGTATTTTTTTCTAGCCAAGGTATCCAAAACCTGATCTATAAAAGGAAAGGGAAAGTAGTCCTTCAGGGTTTCCTTATTCAATTCCCTAAAGTCTACACACATTCTCCATTTCCCTGTCATTTTCTTAGGTACCACAACAAGAGGTGAAACCCACTTGCTGTTCGAAATTGGATAAATGAATCCCACGTTTAATAATTTATATAACTCTTCTTTCACAAAATCTTTTAGGATTGGATTCATATGCCTTTGTGGTTGTCTTATTATTGTTATCTCTGGTTGGATATATATGTGGTGAATACAGGTATCAGGATGCACTCCTCTCATATCAGTGTACTCCCATGCAAATGCTCCTGATTGTTCTTTCAAAAGATTTGTTAACTGCTCCTGTTGGTTGAGACTTAATTCAGAATTGATGTATAGACATTTGCCTTGGCTGATTTCTATTGGAATGGTATATGATCCCGGATGCTCATCAATGGTGAAAACGATAAAAATGTCTCACTTCGTTCTTGAAATTCCTCCCTGGAAATTTGATCGTATTGAAAATATGTTAGTGGAAATTTGACATTTTCTATCACAGAAAGAAATTGGCTTAAAATATCATCCTCCGTTGGTTCTTGTAACGTGTGAAATTCATCAACAGGGAATAAAGGTTCTTCCTCATCATTCTTGTGATAGGGACATTTTAGCCACCAAAATTCTTTTGTAACAGGTTGAGTAGGCGGAAAAAGAGTAAGCTTCTTTGAAGAAATTCCATTTGAGATGAACATATCCCCACCATGACATCCTATGAAAGCATTGGCCATATCCAAACAAGGTCTCTCTAAAATGATTGGATGACCTTTCATGGGATCCTTTGAATGAATAATCATGAAGTCGACAGGATATTCCCACAAAGCTAATGTAACAAGAATGTCATCGAGGACCCCAACAGGTTTTATAGTTGTTCTATTAGCAAGTTTAAGAACTGTAGGGGTAGGGTGAAGGAATTGACTTAGTTGTAAGAGATCAACTGTATTAATGGTGATTATATTAATGGTTGCACCCAAGTTGACTAAAGTATTACCAATAGAAACATTGTTGATAGTAAATGATACTATTGGGTTCCCGGGGTTGGCATACTTCACAATCTTAGGAGCTTCAAAAATACAATTCGATGATTGGCCTACTAGGTGTATCGTGGGTGGATCTTTCTGTTTCCGATCTAGTTTCTTAATGAAAAGTTCTTTAATGGTCTTGGCGTAGATCAGAATATCTATGATTTCTTGTAACAATGGAATCTTAACACAAACATTTTTTAGTTCATTCATGATGTCAAACTCAGATTGAGAAATTGGTTTTTCAATGAGCAACCTCTCAGGAAAAGGAGGTGTTCGCGAAACCTGAATTTGTATGTTTTGTTGTGATTCAGATACTTTATTATTTGGAGTGATGACATATTTTAAAGATACCCCGTTTGATAAATCATCTACAGGTTCTTCTTTATGTTCTTGGATGATTACCTTTGGTGCTGTTCTTTTTACAGGTTGATTTTTATTTAAAGTTTTCCCAGATCTCAACTGTATTTCTTGTATGGAAATGGGGTTTATGGTGTAAGCTGGGAATTTTTGAAAATAAACATTATGGAGTGGCAGAGGTGGTCTGTTATTAGGATTTGGAATGGGTTGAGCAGGTAATATGGTGGGACGAGGTGGATTCTGAGGCTGTTGAGGAGTTTTTTGAATAGGTGGTAAAGGAGGTGGAGTAAATCTAGGCAATAACTGATGCATGTTTGGAGGGTATTGAGTACATGGATTCTGGGGAATTGGTACCGCATGTTGTTGTTGGTTATTTCCATAATTATGTTCTATCCATCCCTGATACCAAGGTTGAGCAGGAACATTTTGTAGAAGCCAATTTGGCCAGTTCCATGGATGTTGTTGTTGTTGAGAGAAGGGTGCATAATAGTCGGAAGGTTGTGGGGATGGTTCTTGATACATATTCGGGTTCCTAGGTTACCAAGGCCTCTTCGGTGTAGATGGAGTTCCTGGAGCTTCCCCTCCCTTGTATATAGCTTGTAGTCTTGTTAAGGATGGATAATCTTCTATTTTATGATTTTCAGTACAAATTGCACATACAGAAACATTGTCCAAAGGACATTCTCGTAAAGGATACCTTTTTCTACATTTCTAGCAGAATATGCTTAATACAAGGTTTTCCTCTTCCTTCTTTTTATTAATCTTCAAAGTGTCTAACTGAGAGTCGGACCGTTCCTAAAATGTCTTTTTTTTTTTAATTTTCCAAAAGGTTTCCCAATTCAATTCTGGTAACTCCACCAGATGTGGGTACTTTAGAGTTCTACATAGTTCACTGAGTGCTTCAAAGTCTTTCTGATAAATGTCTCTTAGAGTCATTAAGTTGAGAATGTCAATGTATTCATCTAAAACCCCTTTTAAGAAAATATTCTTGATTGCTTCATCTTGGAGACCATTATATTTGGATTTTTGAAGAGTATATGTAAACCTTTCTAAGAAATTTTCAAGGCTCTCTTCATCTTGTTGTTGCATTTTAAAAATATCAGTTCGAGAATCCTTGGGTCTACAATAGTCATGGTACTTCTTTAAAAATGTTGTCTTCATATCTTCCCAAGATCTACTGCTATACTCTCTTAAACTCATGAACCGGCGTAATGCAAAATCTTTTAGGGTAGCAGGAAACAACTTCAGCTTATGTGCATCCTAGAGATAATTATAACTCTTACACGGGATATAAAATTAAAAAAGAAAGACATCGGGATCTTCACTACTTTTCCCATAAAAGGTTGGTAGTGTCGAAGGTGGGATATTTTTCATATTGACATTATGGACCAAATCCAAAATTGGAAACCCAAAGGTGGTTTATGGTCTTAGCTCAGTCTCTACTTGTTCTTCTTCTTCATTTTCAACATGAATTTCTCCTCTCTCTCTTCTATCCAATTCTCTCCCTCTTTCTGCCATGTTAAAAGGATTACCAAAAATTGTATATGCAATCTGATCTTTCTTTG
>ML801864.1:378185-389463 GCA_009831015.1 Picea engelmannii | reverse complement strand
AGAAAGGGATAAAAAGTTTAATTCTCATGTAAGGAATCAACATCCCACAATGGAGTTTCAAATCATGGTCAAGAACAAACTAAACATAATTATGAATGATTTAATGGGGATTAAACATGATCTTCATGTTCTAAAATGTACCATATTCCAAGCTGACGAGAATAATGGAGTTGGAAGCATTAGTTCATCTTCCTCTAGGCATAATGTCTACATTAGTGAAGATGAGGAAATGGGTGACGCCTAAATAGACTCGGAGCATTATATGTTAGTCGTATCAAGTTTAAGTACTGTGTGTGAGAATTTGATTTAGACATCTTTTGTAATTTTGATAATTCTAGGATTTTAGCCTAATACTCTGTATATCTAATTTTTAATATAAATGACTTATGTTGTTCCTTTAATGATTCATCTCTTAATTGACCAATGTGTGTTTTGTTTATCTAAAGGATATTTACAAGAAATATTCATCTGAAAGATATGTTAGCAAGAGATTTTGTTTATAATTTCTTGGTTTCAATGTTTTTCCTCAGAATTTATTAGTTCCAATGTACTTAAGCCAATGTGGAATTTCATATTTACACTCGTATAGATTTTATAATATGATCAGTTTTTGTAAGGAATTTTAAATTCTGTTGAGAAAGAAGAATTTGTAATAAGAATAAACATTTGTTATTTAAAGAAAAAGATAAAACAATTGTTACCCTTTATGCACATCACATATGTTTATGTCTGAAAATGTTAATATAAGGTTATATACATGTGTTGTAACGTCCCCATCCATCCATGTCAGGTAACACTACACCAAAGAACTCTTACGTTCTCTTTGTGGAACATGTTGTAACATACCCAACATCTAGATGAATTATGCCACATAAATTTTCGAACTGTAGGCAATTAAAATATATACACACAGAACTCTTGCGGAAGCATTATATATATAAAACGTAAACATACAAATGCCTATGTAAATACACAGATTCAAACTGAAATAATAGTAAACATATACATGTAGCATATACAGGAAATACCCATAAAAATAAACACTATTATAACCACACATATGATAACCCATAAAAATAAGCACGTAAATAACAATGCAACATGTAAATTTATCACACAATTGGCACTTATATTGGTAAGACTGTCACCAAATGCGTCCAGACCTTCCATGAACCTCCCAGCCTTAGACCACACTATTCATCACTCTCAATAGTGAGTCACCCCCGAGTTGGGACTAAACTCCACCTGGGTAAAGGGATTCCTAACCAGGCTAAAGGCTCATAGACAAAAAGAAAGACTTTGTCTCAGGTGCCAACTCAAACTAACAACATACAATCCCTCATTCCGCACATGCTTGTCCCACCTAGGAAGTGTGCCCCTTCTCTGGTCAAGAGTCCTTTGGCTTCCCCACTTCCTTTGCGGGCTTCAGCAACAGACCGGACAGGAAGTCTCAGAGCACCGTAGTTGCAGTTAATCACCATCAAGAAATCAATCCCCAACAATTCTCTCACCCAGAGAATTGCTCATGGGCCTGACAACTCACCTCTTTAATATCCCATGGGCCTAACAACTTTCTTCTTCAGTGCAGCTCCCAAGATAACTAGATACACCGACACAAAATGGTTATGAATACGGGTTCAAGTACAGTCATGAAGATACAAAGGATATCTCAATGGGTGTGTGCATGCTCATGGATGATTGACTGGATGACTCAATGATGTCAAGAATGATGGGATGAATCTTCGAAAAAGATGGGAAAATGAACTAAGTCCCAACAATATGTATGCATGTCCCCAAATTGACACTTTTCATGTTGGGAGCTACTTTGACCCACTTGTACCCAAATTTAGAACTTAGGCTAAAATAATTATGCATACTTTATGATTTAAGAAATATTAATATAATATTCAGTTTTGGCTTAATCTCCCTATCTTAGCCCTTTTCCTTAACTTTTAGCCCTACCCTTTCCCTAACTAGTGGAGTTTATTCCCCCATATCTTTTATYGTGGTCATTTTTCACTCAATGATGTATTTTATATTAAATATGAGACATATACAAAAATAGGTGCATTGGCATTTAACATCTAGGCTCTCTGGCCTAATCAAAACATAAGCATCCTAGCTAATAATTAACGGATCACCAGAATATAAAACACAACATATACACAAAAGTCTTCCTCGCCTCAAAATCACACGCACTCAAGTTATTGCAATCGGTATCCAAGAATGTGTACACTTCATCATTTTACTGCGCAGTACAAGCATGCATTATGCCATGAAATGTGCATACAAAATTATATCAAACAAATCACTAGCTTAAGTATGTTTTCATTTACATTAAAATTGGGTTCAGCCTAGGGATATTACAATCCCCTCCCCTTATTTATGCACTGTCCTCAGTGCATCATGTACCCATATACAACAAAATTTCAAAAATCCTCGAAAATATGTAGGTATTCTGCCCGCATTGCATCCTCGTGCTCCCAAGTAGCATCCACGGGACTGTACCAGGTACATTGGACCTTTACAATCCCTATGGCTCGATTTCAGAGCTGTTTGATTTTCCGGTCCAAAATGTGTACCGGATGCACATGAAAAGTGCCTTCTTGCTCCACTGGAATCACATTCCAACCAATAACAAGATTAGCATCAGGTATATATTTCTTGAGTAATGATACATTATGAACATACATAGATGCAGGCAATGCAATCATATAAGCTACTGGATCAATCCTCTCTAGGATTTCAAACGACCGACAATAGTGAGCTGCCAACTTTGAACAATTTCCCAATTTCAGGGAACTTATGTTGGCCTTCACTTTCAAGAATACATGATCATCCACTTTAAATTCCCTATGAGTTTTGCCCTTATCAGCATAGATTTTCTTTCTGTCTTGGGCAGACTTTAAATTTTATTTTATTTTTATCATTTGTTCCTCCATTTCCCTAAGCAAATATGGCCCAACCACTGCTCTGTCTATTGGGTTATCCCAACTTACTGGTGTGTTTCACTTTCTACCATAAAGTGCCTCAAATGGGTTCATCTTTAGAGATTCTCGGTACCCATTGTTATAATCAAATTCTATCAAGTGTAGGTATTCTTCCCATTTTGATGGTTTACCCATCACATACATCCTTAACATATCCTCAATCACTTGATTCACTCTCTCTGTTTGACCATCTGATTTTGGATGATAAGATGTACTAAAATTCAAGTTTGTTCCAAATCCATTAAATAATCCCTTCCAAAATTTTGAGGTAAATTTGGATCTCTGTTAGATACAATTGTCTTGGGTATTCCATGTAATCTAGCAATTTCCTTCATATAAACATCAACAATGTTATTTTCCTTGTGAGTGATCTTAACTGGAATAAAATGGGCAGCTTTAGTAAGCTTATCCACCACTACCATGATATAATCATGTTTCTTTTTTGTTATGGGAAATTTGGTAATCAAATCCATTGTTACAACTTCCCATTTCCACTCAGGAATGGGTAATGGTTGTAGCAAACCAGCTGGGTGTCTATGCTCAGCCTTTACCTTTTGACATTCCAAACATCTGGCAATAAAATCAACAACCTCTTTCTTCATGTCTGGCCAATAATATTGGCTCTTGACAACTGCAATAGTTTTATGATATCCTGGGTGCCCAGCATAAGGCACATTATGCATTTATCTCAATATCATATTTTTTAATTCATTTGAATTTGGTACATAAATTTTTCCCCTGTACATGATAATTTCATCATTATCTAGCTTATAATCCTCAATTTTTTGCTGCAAAATACCTTGATGTAATTTTGCCACTAATTCCTTGTATTGCAAATCTGATTTGGCAGCCTCTAAAATCCTGTCTTTCAAATCTGATTGGTATATGCTAATGGTTGTAGCATGCATTTCATGCACTCTTCTGTTGAGTGCATCAACTACTTTGTTCTCTTTCCCCTTGATATGCTTTATATTAAATTCATATTCACTCAGAAATTCTAACCATATGCTTTGCATAGCATTTAGAGATGGTTGATCAAATAAATATTTCAAACCATTATGGTCTGTTCTCAACTCAAAAAATTTCCCCATGAGGTAGTGTCTCCATTTCCTCAAGGCATGCACTATGGCTGCCAACTCCAAATCATGAGTGGCATAGTGTCTTTCATGCTCCTTTAACTTCCTTGACTCATAACATATAACAAACCCATTTTGACTAAGGACTCCTCCAATTCCTTCTTTGCATGCATCTGTGCATACAATGAAGTCTTCCTTTGGGTCTACAATCCTTAGTATTGGAGCATTTGTTAATAACTGTTTCAAGTGTTGGAAACTCTTTTCACAATCCAATGTCCACTGAAACTTCACACCCTTCTTTTGTAAGGAAGTGATTGGGTGTGCAATCTTTGAGAATCCTTCAATAAATCTCTTGTAGTATCCTACAAGGCCCATGAATGATCTAACCTCTGTCACATTCTTTGGCATTGACCATTCTCTAATGGCTTCTATCTTCTCAGGATTCACTGTTATCCCATCCTTTGAAATGATATGTCCCAAATAATGAATTTTCTTTTGATAAAATGAGCACTTGCTCAATTTGGCATACAAATGATGCTCCCTTAATACTTGCAACACCATCCTCAAATGATGTTCATGTTCTTCCTCTTACTTATAATATATAAGATTGTCATCCAAAAATACAATAACAAACTTGTCTAAATATTCTAGGAAAACACCATTCATTAAGCACATGAAAACAGCTGGTGCATTTGACAACCCAAATGACACCACTTTGAAATCATAATGACCATACCTCATCCTAAAGGCGGTCTTGCTAACATATTCCTCTTTAATCCTTACCTGATTGTATCCTAACCTGAGATCTATCTTTGAAAATATCTTAGCATCCTTCAATTGATCAAAAAGATCATCAATCCTTGGCAGAGGATACTTGCTCTTAACGGTTACTTTATTCAACTGTTTGAAATCAATGCACAATCTTAATGTCCCATATTTCTTATTCACGAACAAGACTGGGGCACCCTAAGGTGACACACTTGGGTGTATATACCCTTTCTCAAAAGTTCTTCAAGCTTCATTTGCAACTCCTTCAACTCTGGTGTACTCATTTTGTAAGGAGTCTTTGACATTGGAGCTTCTCTAGGCATTAGATTTATAGAGAAATCAATGTCTCTCTTTGGGGGTAGTCCTAGTACCTCCTTGAATACATCTTCAAATTCTTCCAGGACTACATAATCTTCCAAATTTGACACCTTGTCTTTAGGTGTCTCTTCCATATGTGCTGCAAATATTTGACGGCCTTTCCTGTAACATTTCTTTAACTGCAATGCTGAAATTTATTTGATGGTTATTGACCTGGGAATTCCCTACACTTTCCTTAGGCTCCCTTACTCATCCAAGCAAGTAAATGCTTTGTTATGAAAGTATAGGATAGCATGATGTTGGTCCAACCAATCCATCCCAATTAGACATTCATAAGAACCTAAAGGCAAGATGTTCAAATCTTTCTCGGTGTTCAGTCTATTCATGTCCATAAGACAAGACTTAACCATCTCATTAACCTTTATTTTGGCTCCTTTAGCTAGCTACACCAACCAATATTTTCCATGTTTGATTCTTGGAAAATGTAAAATTTCCACCATCTTAGGATCTATATAACTATGACTAGCTCCTAAATCAATTAAAATAGAAATGGTTTGGTTGTTGATCATACCTTCCACTTCAATCATATGAGACTGATACTCTGCTTGCTTGTTGTCCAGGGCTACATAGATCCTTGGGACATTTCTACCCATTTCCTCCACTGTTTCAGCTTGTTGTACATTGTGAACAGTTCTTACTTTTTCACCTCTGTGAGGACAATATCTGTACATATGATATCCTTTATAACCCCAACATTGAATAGGTGGTTTCCTTGGCCTTTAACCCCCTATTTCAATCACTCTGGGATCTCTAGGAGTTTGTTGTCCTAGAGTATTATTTCTGAAGAATGGTAGCTTAGACCCCTTCTTCTTTTGATCCATATTGAATTTATTTTTGTCTTCCCAAGATTTTTGGAAAGTTGGCCTTGCTTTTTGCTGATCATATAGGAATTTAACTCTCCTTATGGTCTCCTCCAATGTCTTGGGATCATCATATTGTATTTTGTCACTGATGAATGATGTAAATCCACTCAAATACCTTTGAATATTAACTATCTCATCCATGATGAAAGAGACATACTTCAACAGTTCTAAAAACCTTCTCTCATATTCTTCTATTGCCATACTCCCAAGCTTGATTTCAAAGAACTCTTTCATTTTATTTTCATGGTATCTTTTAATCAAGTATTTCTTCTCAAAATACTTCTTGAATTCCCTCCAAGTAACAATTTTATCTTTAATGTGTTGCACATGCACAAGTTTATCCCACCACATGGATACCTTTCCCTTGAGTTGATAGATATCAATTCTACCTTCTACATGAGAAGAATAATTATGTGATTGAAAATACTTTCTCATTCCCAACAACCATATTTCTGCATCTTCACCCTTCTTGTGCTCACCATCAAATGTAGGAGGTTTGATTTTGTTCATTTCACCTCGCAGTTCATCCACCCTAGACCTCTTATTATTTTTTACGAGGGATGGACTTGAGATGTTGTGTGCTATCTTATTGTAATACCCCGAGGAGTGATAATGATGTCTACTAACACTTGTTTCTCTTTTTTTCTCATCAGGAGGCCTGTGACTTCCAGATTTTCTTGAGCCACTCTCAGTATCCAACCTCTTTTCTATTCGGTTCAATATCTGCATTAAATTCATGTTGAAGTCATCCTGGTTCTCCTTGGCTTTCATAATCCTTTCATTATTATATTTATGGCTTTGTACATCCTTCTGTAAAATTTTAATGGTCTCTTCCATATTCATGTTTTCATCCCTTCCTTCTCCATGCCCATTGGAGGTTGTTCCTTCAATGCCCAAATGGACATCCATCCCTCTAATATCATCCTCCCTACTGTAAGTCCCCTATGCCTCCTCCATTCCTATGGACTCTATGTTGATCTTGATATGATCTAGTTGTTTTTTACTCTGCAAAATGTGCAACCAACAAAACTTTGTTAGGCTAATTGTTTCAACAATTTCATGGAAATATGAACCATTCTGGTTCAACAATATATATATCATAATTATTTATTTTGATTTCCTGGAAATTTGAATGCCCAAATAAATCTTTTGGGTGGATACTTATATTACACTATCCAATACCTTTCCAACGCCTACTCCCATGCTCAATTCTTAGTCTTGAAAATTTTTTATGGCTATTTAAAAAATTTCCCATTAAAGTTTTTGTTCATTTTTCAACTTGGCACAACTCTACGTTGTAATTATGAATTTTTGCACCTATGCCTTTGGATTTTTCATAGGATATCAATTGGTTTTATTCATGTACATATTATAGACACTCTGTCCAAGTTTCAACTATTTCTGGGTTCTTGGCTTCTAGTTACAGCCTGCTGAAGTTGTAGGCCAAAATACCATATTGTAACTAATATGCTACAGGTACCTTCTTTTCCATATTAAACACTTTTAACATGCCTAGAAATTTAATTCAGATATTGGAATGTCTTCTATGGTTCAATATATTTCAATTGACTACTTCAGTGCCTCAATCGGCTTCCGAAGCAGAAAGTTATGGCTCTTTGAACTTACTTGGGTCTTAAAATTTACCCTTCACTGTTTGTGCTGTAAATTTCTCATGAAATCTCTATTTGACGAATGACTTACACCATTAGAAATATCTCTCCAAACTCTTTATTTGAGATGCTAAAAAAAATCTTAATTCCCTCAAAAAAACATTGCAAAAAGATGACGTTCAAATGATATAAAACATCGCAGAAAATCGTTGATTTTCTACTGTTGTTCATCCTCCAAACGACTTCACACGCACAAATTTCAATAAGTGCACCCGTATTTACCATGTGCAGAAAAAACACAAGGTAAATAGTTCTCTGCACACTTATAAACATTGTGAATCACCTCTTATGTCACGCCAATAAATTGCACGCACTACTTTTATGTCGCGCGCCAATATCCACCACATGAAGTTTTGGTTCTTGCACTATTACATGTTGTGTGTAGTTTTTGTATTGCACGATGATATTCCAACCCTATGTATTGCACCATGCCAGATTTTAGTATGTCTCTACTGTGCACAAAACTCAACGTGCACCACTAACTAAATTGTCGCACGACAACATATACCCACATTGTGTGCGCACCAACAAAAATCCTTTGTGCTCTGCCAACACTATGCACACCACATGCGTCATTATCATGTGTGTGCACATCGCCCAAGGATAAATTTAGTGTGCACTCATGTACACCAATATTTTTCCATGTGGTGTTTATATTTAGCACACACACCCGTACACTAACATTTTTTTTGCGCGACACCAAAATTTAGCGCGCCTGCACACTAACCTTTTTCCACACGACACCAAAATTTAGTGCACACACCCGCACACTAACATTTTTTCGCGCGGCACCAAAATTTAGCACGCGCTCCAGCACACCAAGATCTTTTCACGCAGTGTCGAATTTTACCTATCACAAGCTTTTCACTACGCATCATGCATTTTTAGTGTGCCCACCTGTGCACATTCATTTTTGTGCACATCAATTCCTCGTGAATTCTGGAGTAGAAATTGGGGCTTTTGCTTAACTTTTTACCCAATTTACCATATACATTCTGCAACCATGAAATTTGTTCAATTTCACCCCGATAACACCAGTTCAACCTAAGCAACAAAAAATCATTGTAAGTTGACATTTCTGGAACGAATTTATCCTAAATCAATTTGCGAATTGAGAAATTTAACCACTAAACTCGCTCCATCTGTCATGGCTTCACTGTAACTTCAAATTCAACCCATTCTAGATCTGAATTTTCTAGAATAGATATTAAATCGATAATATCTCCCCACATGGTCAAATTTCTCAATTTTCCCATGAATTTAACAACAGAAATTGGGGATTTTCCCAATTCCACGTCGTTGTTTCTAAAATTTATCATGGACATTTAGCAACTCAAAATTTGGCCACTTCAAAATAAATTCTCTGTGAAATTTCGCTTCAACTCAACTTGTTTGGCCCATCCAGGCTTAGCGTTGAAAATTGAAGCTCTGATACCATATTTTAACGTCCCCGGCCATCCAAGCCAAGTAATGCTATGCCAGAGAACTATTACTTTCTCTCTGCGGAACATATTGTAACATACCCAACATCTAACTGAGCTATGCCACATAAATTTTTCGAACTGTATGCAATTAAAATATATACACACAGAACTCTTGTGGAAGGATTATATATATAAAATGTAAACATACAAATACCTCTGTAAATACACAGATTCACATTAAAATAATAGTAAACATATACATGTAGCATATACAAGAAATATCCATAAAAACAAACATAGTTATAACTGCACATATGATAACCCAT
Organism: Picea engelmannii; assembly: GCA_009831015.1. NCBI lineage: Eukaryota > Viridiplantae > Streptophyta > Pinopsida > Pinales > Pinaceae > Picea > Picea engelmannii. The sequence goes on along the minus strand of ML801864.1, from coordinate 379,968 downwards.
AAAAATAATCACATAAATAACAATGTAGCATGTAAATTTATCACACAATTGGCACTTATCTTGGTTAGAATGTCACCATCTGTGTGCAGATCTTCCATGAACCTCTCAGTTTTAGACCACATTGTTCATCACTCTCAACAGTGAGTCACCCTCGAGCTAGGACTAAAGTCCACCCGAGTAAATGGATTCCTAACCAAGCTATAGGCTCATAAACAATAGGAAAAACTTTGTCTCAGGTGCCAACTCAAACTAACAACCTATAGTCCCTCATTCCCCACATGCCTATACCACCCAGGAAGTGTGCCCCTTCCCAGCTCAACATTCCTTTGGCTGCCCCACTTCCTTTCTAGGCTTCAGCAACAGGCTGGACAAGAAGTCTTAGAGCACTGTAGTTGTAGTTTAACACCTTCAGGAAATCAAAACCCAACAATTCTCTCACCCAGACAATTGCTCACGGGCCTGACAACCCACCTCTTCAATATCCCACAGGCCTGACAACCCGATTCTTTATTCCATCTCCCAAGATAACCAGATACACCGACACAAAATGGTTATGGATACAGGTTCAGGTACAATCATGAAGATACAAAGGATAGCTCAATGGGTGTGTGCATGCTCATGGTTGATTGAATTAATGAATCAATGATGGCAGGAATGATGGGAGTAATCCTCGAAAAAGATGGGAAAATGAGCTAAGTCCCAACAATATGTATGCATGTCCCCAACTTGACACTTGTCATGTTGGGAGCTACTTTGGCCCACTTGTACCCAACTTTAGAACTTAAGATAAAATAATTATCCATACTTTATGATTTAAAAAATATTAATATAATATTCCTTTTTGGCTTAAGCTCCCTATATTATCCATTTTCCTTAAGTTTTAGCCCTACCCTTTCTCTAACTAGTGGATTTTAGTCCCCCATCTCTTTTATCATGGTCAGTCTGTGCAGCGATGTATTTTATATTAATTATGAGACATATACAAAAATAGGCGCACTGGCCTTTACATCTAGGATCTCTAGCCTAATCAAAACATAAGCATCCTAGCTTATAATAACTGGCCCACCAGCCTATAAAACACAACATATACACAAAAGTATCCCTTGCCTCAAAATCGTGCACACTCAAATTGTTGCGCTCAGTATCTAGTAATGTGTACACTTCATCATTTTACTGCACAGTACAAACACACACTATGCCATGAAATGTGCATACAAAATGATATCAAACAACTCACCATCTTAAGTATGTTTTCATTTACATTACAATTGGGTTCGGCCTAGGGATATTACATGTGTGAAACCACAAATGACACCTTTTGCAAGTTGAACCACTTAGTTTGGCTCAAAATTGGCACTAAGGCGTGCATTTTACTCTGAGGCAATTTTTCATTCACATTTACATGATATCCCAAATCTAGTTGCATGAAAGCAACCTCTCATATTCTTTAATTGCACTTTAAATTACATATGTAAATTTACAATGTATCTAACTCCATAGTACAACCTTTAAATCAATTTTTGAGCTACAGGGAATCTTTGGCAGCATTTTAATGTTGTCACTAATTAGTACAGGTTCGACCTTGCAAATTATAGAGTATTTTTGCACAATAGACTATTTTATGACTGAAAATGAAAAACTGACCTTGGTTTCCCTCATAACCCACCATCCTATGATTCATCATAATGTTGTGAGTTTGTGTGCATAGAATTCATCCTTTTTAGAGTGTAAATGAACTACTAATTGTACAAACATGTTATAAATATTAGAATGATCATTTGTT
>ML801864.1:283065-293451 GCA_009831015.1 Picea engelmannii | reverse complement strand
ATTCATTTGAGGTTAAAATTATAATTCATAAAGAATCTTTATATACTTAGAGATTACAAAAGTTATTCAACAAGACTATTGTATAGTAAAATTGAATTCCTCCCAATAATAATTACAAAACATGTACAAATAGAGAACTAATTATCAAATATTGGAACTTTAACCTCATGATCTTTGACCTCGGGAACTATGACCTCGAGAAATTCGAACTCAGGAAATATGACCTCAGGATCTATGCTTGCAATAAATTTGACCTCAGGAGATATGATCTCAATAAGTTTGACCTTAGGGACTATGACCTCAGGAAATTTAACCTCAAGAAGTTTGATCTCAAGAACTATGACCTCCAAAAAATTTACCTATGCAATTATGACCTTAGGAACATTGACCTCAAGAACTACAACCTCGAGATATTTGGCCTTAGGAACTATGACCTTAGGAAATTTAACCTCAAGAACTATGACCTCAGGAACTATGACCCCATGAACTTTGACCTCAGGAGCTATGACTTTAGGAACTTTGAATTGAGGAACTATGACCTGAGGAACTTTGACCTTGGGAACTTTGATCTCTAGAAATATGACCTCATGAAATTTTCTCTCAAGAATTATGGCCTCAGGAACTACGACCTTAGGAACTTTGACCTCTAGAACTATGACCTGAGGAACTATGTGATCTACAATAGAAATACTTAGTAAATTAACTAGAATAGGCAACAACAATACTCGCACCAAACTGAGAGAAAAATGACCATCACTTTATTTAGAATAGGAGGAAATATTATATATATGCATGTTATTACATGATGGCTTGAATGGGTCAACCTAGAACTAGCTTTTAAAAACTAGTTAGTTAGAACTGATCAACTACTTCCTTGGGACTTGTTCCAAATTATTCGTGTCCTCCAATAAGCTAATAGAGTGAGCCTTCCAAGAATCCATCTAGTTGAGGGAGTGCGTATTCCTTTGGATTCATGTGGATGTTCATTGAGTTGCCTAATTCCTCATTATTTAAGCTCATAAGTGTCCCCACTTATGTCAGTAAATGAGGAAAATGCGTGTGCATGGAAACTTCTGAAAACCATTTAGACTGAGCAAGATTTTTTCCTGTGTGCTCAACAAGGTAAGAGGTACATTTTTTATTATAGGTGGTGGTATGGAAAGTGTCAAGTAAGGTTTCTTGTAGCAAGGGAGACTAGAAATCATGGATTAACTTGATGGGATGAGAGATGGTGACATTATCTTCTAGAAATGGTGGTTCATAGTGTTTTAGACTATTCACATTCACCACATCATGAATTCCTAGTTGGGGTGGTAATTAAAGGCGATAATCATTGTTACCAATATGTTGGAGAACAATATAAGGGCCATAGCAGAGGGGTTTTAGTTTGTGATGAGGTTGGGATTTAAAATGTTGGTGTTTCATGTAAAACCATACTTTATCACCATGAGTAAACACCACAGGGGAACGATGAGCATCTTGGCATCATTTGTAATTTTGTTGGGATGCCTTTGGTTCTTTATAGACTTGGGCATGTTTTTTTCCTATATTCTACAAAAATGAAAGGGTGGATCTTTTTTCTTTCTGTTGGTGTGGAGTGTCAGAAGAATACAAGGTGAGAGGAAGTTCATAAGGGGCTAAAGGTCGTTATCCAAAGTAGGCCTCAAAAGGAGAGATCATAGTGAAAATATGTACAACATGATTATAACTGTGTTGAATGAAATGGAGGGTTGTATCCCACTATTTGGTTTTGAAAAATTGAATGCAAAGAGCATGGACAGGGCTATGGTTAACTACCTCAGTTTGGCCATCTATTGGGGGATGGAAGTCAGTAAAATATTTGATTTGACAACCCAGTAAATCCCATAATTTTTTCCAGAAGGTGTTGAGAAAGAAAGTGTCATGATCATAGATGATGCTAGTAGGAAGGCCAAAGTGTGGCCAAACATTATGAAAGAACAAGTCTGTGGTTTGGGAAGCAGTAGTGGTCTTATTCCAAGGGATTAAAAGATCCATCTTGGAGAAACGAAAACAATAACACATATAGCATCATGTTTTCGTAAGGTCATAGGTAAAAAACTAAGTAAATCCATGGAAATAAAGTCCCAAGGGTCGGAAGGGAAAGGAAGGGGTTGATACAAACCAAATTTGTGATTGGAAAGTTTATACTGACTACGCAAGGCACAAGCATGAATGAAATGCTCCACTTGGCAAGTCATAGAAGATGAAAATAAATATCATTGCAAGTGCTTAACTATTTTTAGAGACCCAAATGGCCACCATAGGAGGAAGCATGAACCTATTTAATCAAAGTAAGACCATCTTTAGAAGCTGGGACACATAACTAGTTGAGTTTATATAGCCACCCTTCTCTGATTATATAATCCAAAAATGGTGTTTGATTGACCTCAGTGGGATGTTTCACATCAACCCATATCTCTGCAAAGAATGGATTAGAAGCATAAAGAGGCTTCCAAACCTCACAAGAAGCATAACACACAGCTAGGATTTGAAGTACATGTGTAGGGGGGTAGCTTAGAAATTCAACCATCTGATTGGATGTGTATTTCTTGTATTTAATCACCAAATGAATCTATTAAATATAAGCGGCCCACTTTAAATTATGTTTCTCTTGTATCTTAGTTTGAGAATTGATGAAAATCAATAGATGATGATATGTGTGGAGGATTTTTTATTTCCCTAGGATGTAATGGTGTCATTGTTTCAATGCTTGTACCAGACTATATAACTATTTGTCATAAATGTTATAATTGCATTTGGCATCATACGATGTCTCTGAATGGTATGCAATAGGGTGTCCTCGTTATTTAAGAACCAAACCAATAGAATATTGAGAGGTGTCTATTTCAATCTCAAAGGGAGACTAAAGATCAAGTAAACGAAGTACAGGAGCATAACAAAGGGCATTTTTGAGATCCTAAAATCGTTTTTGTGCCAAGGGAGATCACACAAATTGATTCTGGTTGGAAATTCGATGAAGAGGGTGTGCTAAATGAGAGAAGTTAGCAATGAACCGTTGATAAAAATCAATGCCACCCATATATCTCTTGATTTTCATAGCTAAGTGAGGCGCTGACCACTGTGAAAGAGATTGGAATTTAATGTGATATGGGATAACACCCTCAAAAGAGACAACAAACCCCAAATATTGAATTGAATGTTTCCCAAAAGAAGATTTACGACATTTCACCTGCAATTTGTGAGTACGAAATAAGTCTAGAACAGTGTGTACATGGAGAGAATGACCTCCCAAGTCTTTCTAAATACCAAGATATCATCCAAATAAATCACCACAATTTTTCCCAAATGTGCTCTGAAAATATAATTGATTAACCTCATGAAAGTGGAAAAGGCATTAGTAAGACCAAAGGGCATCACCATCCATTCATAAAGCCCAAATTTGGTTTTGAAATTTGTCTTCCATGTGTCTGTTGCATTCATGCGAAATTGATGATATCCTGTTGTAATATCCATTTTGGTAAATAAGCAAGCACCCTTCAAATGATCTAGTAAATCATCAATGTGTGGTAAAGGTTAACGATTCTTGACTATGGCCATATTAAGAGCCTAATAGTTCATGAATAATTCCATTCCTTAGACTCTTTCTTGGGAATGACAAAGGCGGGAGAGGAACAAGGGGAATAACTCAGTTGGATGAGACTGGTATTGAGATTTTGTTGGAGATGGAATTCCACTTCCTCAGCCTCAGGAGGAGCAAGGTGATAAGAAGGAGCATTAGGAAAAGTGGCTCTAGGAATAAGATCAATGGAATGTTCAATGGAAAAAACAGGGGGTAGTCTAGTGGGAGAAGCAAAGACATCTTCAAAGGATGTGAGGAAAGTGTCCATATCTGAAGGAAGGGCATGAGAGGGGTTGTCTGTTTTAAGAGGGCACACCAAACAAATGGAAATGGACTTGTTGAGATTGATTTGATGGAAAAAAGGTTGGCTGGAAAGTAAGGTAGGGGCTTTCAAAGAGGAAGAGATGAGGACATATTTACAACCATATTTATGAAGATGATACTAATGATTGAGAACATGGTATACAATGTGATGGAGTTCCTGATTGGGAATACCTAGAATCACATCTATGCAATCCAAAGAAAACACATTGCAAAGAAAAATATCGTGGAAAGGGTCGATGTAAAAAATAAGGGCACAATTGTTGTGGATAAATTAGTGAATGTAGACATAGACCAATATTCCTAGTTCAGGCACCCAAAACTAGAACAAAATGAAATAGAATACACTCTTTTCCTTAGGTTCAAAAGAAACATAAAATATAGAATTTCATACCTTTTTAATCGTTGTTTTCCTCACAAGTTGTAACTCCAAGTTCTCGATTAAATGTTTCGTAAAAGTAGAGATCTGCAAGAGGAACAAACAAAATAGTGAAATCAACCAATATCTATATATCTCAATGAACCTATATAAATAGCCAAGGAAAAATACACACAAAGATCATGGGTAATCTTAGTTAGGAAAGGAAAATGTATCATTGTATTAAATAATTAAAAAATAACTTACAAACGGTGCCTTGGCATTGACAAGCTCCTTTTAGTAGTTCAATGCTTCAATACCCTCATAGCCTCCATAGATTTCATCATCATCACTAGATCACTTTAGCACAATTAAATCTCTTAGGGCCAAAGTGATATTCACAAACTCTCAATTACAAATCTAGATCTATTGTCAGTTCACCATAATTTCATTATTCCTCTATTCTTTCTTCATTTTTCCTTTGGAAGTTTACTCTTTGTAGAGAGGAATCCATGAAGAGGTTAGGATCTCACCAAATCAGGAGAGGTGGGTGAGATCCACACTGATCAGTAAGCAACTTATCATCAAATCTTCTCTTCTAGAACCTTCGAGAATCTCTTATTTTTCCCACATACGAAAGGTTTTTGCACCCTTATATCTGAGCAAAAAGAGACATCATTGCACTTGGTAGTGATGCATACTATGACAAGTAGAGTTTTCGCACCTTACTAGAGTGAAAACAACGATAATTCTTTAATTTAGAGACTTGTTAGAGTTTCTTGTTTCCAAAATACTTCTTCCCAACTCTCCTTCTACATTCTTCTGCTTTTAAGGTGTCAGATAATAGACAATATAAGAAATTGCAACAAAATGTTGTGTAACAAAATGCCCCCCAAAGTATGAAGTTTGAAAGTTTGATAGTTGAAATACTTTTCCTGATGGGTATTGAAATAGAGAACAAGATAGTTGGAGACCTATCAAAACACAAGAAAAATGTAGTACAATATTTTATCATCACTGAGGTAGGCATCCCCATACTCAGAATATAAGAGACTATAAGCAYGGATGTTGACCAATACACTGCAGATCCATTATTATCATTTACTAATGATATGGCCATTAAGATTACATCGTGGATCCATATCACCATGATTTAATGAACTCATAGTGACCAGAATATACATTGTGGATCTATGAATTATGACAAGAACATATCCACAAATCAATACAATGTGGATCTATGTGACTACATTACTCTGAATACTTTGCATCACAACCTATGAAATTAAAATCAAACGACAATCCCCCAAGGTCTTCACCTCATTTTTATTTTCGTAGTAAGATTCTCACTATGTGAATAGATGTTTTTGGAGTCGAACATGGTAGAAATTGTTAATATTATGGTAGCTTCGGGAGTTATGAACCTCTATTGTGACCTGTGATGAGATTAGAATATTCCAGAAGGAAGTAAAGAAGTAAAGGAAACCCTAGACAAGTTGTCGGCTGCAGAAATATAATTAATATGAATTAATTAGTACCCATGAAGAGAAGTCAGTCCCAGTAAGCCTACCATACTACTATAAATACATGGCACCAGTTCTCATTATTCACATCTCAGTAATTGTAGAGAGAACTAGATCTGCGCAAGTGCATTGGAAGTTTGTGCACAAGTCTTTGGGAAAGTGTGCGCCAGCTTTTGGGTGGGAATATCTGATCATCTTGGTTTCTATTCTTTCTTAGTGCATTATCCTCTCTTGGCTATTGGATTGCTACTAGGATTCTCTTCTCCGTCAAGGTCAAGGTGCTTGGAGGGTGGCTTCAGCCTATGGTTGGGTGACAAGGGTATTGTCAATGGTAAAACGAGCACAATCTTCTATATTATAACAGGTTATGGGCCCACACCCCCTTCATTTAGTCTAAAATGCTGGAAGGAAGCATAGTCACTAGGATATTGAGCTCGCTGAGGAACTGTCACTAGGGTTACTAGCAGGAGCAACTTCCAAAACACTACAGCTAGGGTTACTAGCAGAAGTAGTTGCAAAAACCCTAAATCTCATATCTAACACCTTGTGATGGAGCATCTTGCTAAAGGAGAAGATATTAAGATGCACCCTAACTCAGTGCACCTCTTGGCTCTCTCGAAAGACAGAAATGATGAAGTTGAAGTTTTGGATCAAGACATGACCAGCTACCAGTCAATCGAAGACATGTGTGAAACAATCAGTCTTTCACACTACTCAACACTTACTAGAACGATGAATATGACATGCGGATAATCAATAGTGGAGCTTCTAGGCACATGACGGGAGATCAAGCCAGACTCTCAAATCTAAATGAGAAGAAGACATCGTACAAAGTGGAGCTTGGAGACAAAAGCACTTACCCTTTCGAAGGATTTGGACAAGCCTCCATAAGTTGAAATCAGGTAACCATGTTCACTTAAGCAATGTTTTATATGTACCTAGTTTAGAAAAGAATCTTGTATCTATATCATGTCTAGAAGACAAAGGAAATAGAGTAGACTTTGTGGATGGAAAGGTGTTATCATGGCATAATAACTCTAGCATAGAGAATTTTAGGGTTATTGGAAGTCGTGAAGGAAAACTGTATAGACTGCTAGAACAAAATGAAGAATCTCTCATACATAACGAAGTCAACCCTAATGGGATTTGGCATAGAAGGTATGATCATATCAATTATCAAGCATTACCTTTTCTCAGAAGAATGGTTGAAGGAATACCATAATTGAAATCTACACATGAAGGAATCTGCAAGGGATATGCCCTTGAGAAGAATATCAAGAAACCATTCCCAAGCAGCAACAACAGATCCAAGGAGATACTAGATCTAATACACTCAGATGTTTTTGGTCCAATGCTAGTCAGAGCTCTAGGAGGATATCTTTACTATGTAATCTTCATAGATGACTATTCAAGAAAGACATGACTATACCTACTAAAGACAAAAGATGAAGTATTAAGAAAGTTCCAAGAATTCAAGGCAGAAATAGAAAACCTCACGAACAAGAAAAGCAAGACATTAAGAACAGATAATGGAGGAGAATACACCTCGAATGAGTTCATTGCATTTTTCAAATTGGAAGGGATTAGGAGGGAGTTGACTGTTCCTTATAATCCTCAACAAAATGGTGTAGCAGAAAGAAAGAACATATCTATCGAAGAAACGGTAAAATCCTTATTGAACGATCAAGGTCTATCCATGTTTCTATGGGGAGAAGAAACAATGATGGTAATATATGTACAAAATAGAATCCTTCATCGTATATTGAAGGACATGACACCAGAAGAAGCCTTCTCGGGTAAGAAACCTAAGGTGGAAAACCTAATAATATTTTGATGTCTAGTTTACTCTCATATTCCCAAGGACAAAAGGAATAAACTAGAACCCTTAGGAAAGAAGGGGATATTCGTGGGATATAGTGATTCATACAAAGTCTATAGAATATATATTCCAGAACAACATAATATCGAAGTTAGCAGACACATAACGTTCAATGAAAATATAGCCTTCATGAAATCCATTGAAGAAATTATAGAAGAAGAAGAGATTGAAGAACCTAATAAAGAAAACACATAAAACGAAAACGACAAAAAGGATCAACCTGATCATCCTATGGAGCCCCATGAAAACACTAATTCGGATATCATACCGAAGACCAAGAAATGACTAGCTTGGCTTGAAGCTACATTACAAGATGTAGAAAGACTCAAGGTTCCAGAAGGAACATTTAGGAAGATTAAAAGAACGAAAATATTCTCAAGTTATGCAACATACATGACAAAGCTTCTATATGAAGAACCTACCACATTTGAAGAAGCAGTTCAAAAGGGACAATGGAAAGAAGCTATGATGGAAGAACATCAATCCATTATGAAAAATGAGGTATGGGAAATTGTACCTAGACCTAAAGAAAAATCGGTGGTAACCTCAAAATGGGTATACAAGATCAAACATGCAGTAGGTGGAAGTGTGGATAAATACAAGGCAAGATTCGTGGCCAGAGGGTTCTCCTAGAAGGAGGAAGAATATTGTGATGAAACCTTTGCTCCGGTGGCTAGGTATACCTCCATCAGAGCTACCATATCTCTTGCCGCTTCCATGGGATGGAATCTACATTAGATGGATGTAAAGAAAACTTTCCTCAATGGAGCTATTGAAGAAGAAGTGTAATTAAAAAACTCAAGGATTCGAGGTACATTCCAGAGATACTCACATTTGAAGATTGAAGAAAGCTCTATATGGACTCAAGCAAGCTCCAAGGGCTTGGTACGCCAGAATGGACATCTATCTAACAAGACTTGGTTTCTCTAAGATTCATGCAGATCCAAACATTTATTACAAAGTTGTGGATAATGCACTTGTGATTCTACTATTATATGTTTACGATCTATTCATAATAGGTGAAGAATCTCTCATTATCCAGTGCAAGAAGGAATTAGCTTCTAAATTTGATATGAAATATCTAGGTCTCATGCACTATTACTTGGGACTAGAAGTATGGCAGAAGCATGGTGAAGTATTCCTTGGACAAGGAAAGTACACAATAAATATCCTTCATAAGTTTGGAATGATGGACTGTAAGTCCATGGACACTCTTATGAATCCGAATATAAGAAAAGTGAAAGTCCCAAATTCCAATCCAGTAGATACATCTCTATATCGACAAATAATTGGGTCATTGATGTATTTGGTAAATACTCGACCAGATATTTGCTTTGTTGTAAATACATTAATTCAGTTCCAGGTGGAACTTAGACAAGAGCATTGAATAGCTACAAATCATGTCCTAAGATATATTTGTGGGACAATAAACTATGTCTTAAGATATAACACATACAACGATATACAACTTTATGGATTCACATACTCAGATTGGGTAGGAAGTGTAGAAGATAGAAAAAGCACTTCAGGCATGTGCTTCAGCTTAAGCTCCACTATGATATCTTAGGGAAGAAGGAAACAAAAGTTTGTCACACTCAGCACAATAGAAGCAGAGTATATCGCAGCATGTGAAGCATGCACTGAAGAAATATGGCTAAGGAAGTTAATTTCTGACTTATTTGATCAGATTCCAAAATTGACCATAATACATTGTGATAATCGGAGCTGTATAATATTATAAGAACACCCCATGTTTCATGAAAGGTAGAAACATATTGAAATCAAATACTACTTTATTCAAGATAAAGTTTAGGAAGGAGAGGTAAAGCTCGAGTATATCCCCACTGATGAGAAGATAGAAGACATCCCGACAAAACCTCTATCCAGAATTAAGTTTGCATATTTCCGAGAGAAGTTGGGGATCATGGAAATATCTCCCTTATCTGAAACAGAAGACTCTCCAAGTTAGGAGAAAGCACTGAAAAATATTATTGAAAACATTTGTTTTTTTGATTAAATGACTCTCCAGATTAGGAGGGAGCACTGGAAATATTATTAAAACATTTATCTTTGTAATTGAAAAATAGTCTAGATTGGACAGATTCTTTCCTGTTCAGAAAGTGGATTGAGATTTCTGACGGATAGTGACTTCCCATTGTGGCTAACATGGGAAGTAGTCTGATTATTGATGTATCATAGACAACGAATTCCCATTGTGGTTAACATGAGGAGTGGTCTAGGGAAGTCTCTCTTCTTGAGGGTTACTCAAGAAGGCTGGCCCGCCTCGTCAGACAATGATTTCTCATTGTGGTTAACATGAAGAATGGTTCATTTTGGAGGTTGATACAGGACAATATTTTCCTCTTGTGGTTAATGGAGGAAATGGTCCAGACAGTCATTCCTTAGGGTTTATACATTCTCTCCAAGGTGCACTTTGATTAGTGTAGGAGGAATGGCCCAGGGTGGGGAATGGTCCAGGCTCAACAATTAAGGACAAACATTCCTTAGGATTTATACATTCTCTCCAGGGTGCACTTTGATTAATGTAGGAGGAATGGCCCAGGGTGGGGAATGGTCGAGACTCAGACATTCCTTAAGGTTTATACATTCTTTCCAGGGTGCACTTTGATTAGTGTAGGAAGAATGGCCTAGGGTGAGGAATGGTCCAGGCTCAGAAATCATAAACAATCATTCTTCCTTGTTT
>ML801864.1:249818-262480 GCA_009831015.1 Picea engelmannii | reverse complement strand
GGAAAATTATGACCTATATATGAAATGCTATATGGATTATGGTGTTTTTTATGGCTCTTGATCCCTAAAGGATTCATCTAGGGTGAAAGGGCCTTATTTTCCTCCCTCAACCATGACCAATACCAGATTAATACCCATACCTAACATGTAAGACCTCATAATGGTACCTATATTCCACTTGGGGGCTAAATATCACCTCTAAAGGTCCGTTTTCATGGTTTGCACTCATGTTCATGGACAATGACCCACATAGATCCATTTATGTTGTAAGGAACTTATTTTTGTCCCTTGGCTATGGTTAAGGAATCGAGACCCATCCCTACTATACAAAAAATCTTGATTGCATCCATATCCCTCTTATATTCCAAAGATACACTTCAAATATTCAATGTTATGGTTAGAGGTCTTGATAATGGATCATTAGGATAGCAACCTTAAATATGGCCTAATTCCATCAATTTCTCCCCTATCCATTGTTTGAGACACGTACCTAGTGCATAAAATCTCATATTGGCACCCATATCTCACTTTAAGGACAATTGAGAGTTGCGATCATAAATGATGGCCAAATGTAAGATAAAATTACTCCATATCCTATTGAAGGACAAAGGTACTTTTTAAAGGTTTTTGTGGGTTTGAGGAATATTTCCCATAAGAACTATAAGATTCATTTAGGAATTAATGACCTTGTTTTCCTTCCCCAATCATGGTTAATGCCCTTAGACCTATCCCTATTACACAAAAAATCATAATGGCACTATTATCCCACTCATATGAAAAATATACAATTTAGATGACTTATGTTGTAATTCAAGGCCTTGATCATTGCCGACTAGACCAAAATATTCTTTTAGGGTTTAATTCTCAATATTTCTCCCCCAACTGTGGATAAGTCCTTGAAACCCATAATTGATGCACAAATTTCATAATGATTCTCATATCTCACTTAAAGGACAATGATGACCTATATATGAAATGCTATATGGATTATGGTGTTTTTTTGGCTCTTGATCCCTAAAGGATTCATCTAGGGTGAAAGGGCCTTATTTTCCTCCCTCAACCATGACCAATACCAGCTTAAGACTCATCCGTAGCATGTAAGACCTCATAATGGTACCTATACTTCACTTGGGGGGTAAATATCACCTCTAAAGGTCCTTTGACATGGTGTGTGCTCATGTTCATGTACAATGACCCACATAGATACCTTTATGGTATAAGGAACTTATTTTTGTCCCTTGGCTATGGTTAAGGAATCGATAATCATCCCTACTATACATAAACTCTTGATTGCATCTGTATCTCTCTTGAATTCCAAATGTAAACTTCAAATGTTCAATTTTATGGTTAGAGGTCTTGATAATGGCTCATTAGGTTAAGTACCTTGATGGGGCGATGCTCCTACATAGCCCATAGGGTCTCTGCGCCTGACCTCCCGGTCTTAAGGATCATTCAAATTCTCATACGAGCCGAATTATCTCTTTGGACTCCCAAAGGAATCCCTATGAAAAACCGATCCACAAGTCCTTTCTTCACCCTGTCACGGCCTCTGCACGCACCTGTGTCTTTTTTCGATCTTAATTCTAGGGTTTTTGGGGTTTCATCCTTTCTGATGTCAAGAGTTACTGTACTCTTGATTCCCCGATCACCGATGAGCTCTCTTCCCGGCCTTAGCCCCTCCTAGATATTCCCTCTATTCCATATGACCGCTCTCATAAGATCGCAACCTTATATTCTCCTATCAGGGTTTTGGATTTCAATTTCCTGATGTCCCCAATTCTTGTTAGCCCTCCAGGCTAGAATCATGGTCCATGTAACCTCCCCTTAAATGACCGTAGCCATACCTCCTCGTCGGGGTTTCAGACTTTCCAATGTCCAAATACAATTTCCCTTAGGATCCATGATCCGCCGAATCCCGACGTGCTCTTTCAAGCACTAGCTCTCTTGGCTAGTCCTTTGGTCCACGTGACCACTAATTCACAAGACCGCAGCCTTGTCTCCTGTTGAGATTCCTCCTATCAGAGTTTCAGAGTTCGCGATACTGAAATGCTCAAACCCCTTGTCACAAGGATCCCCGATATCTCGATGACCAAAACGTCGATCAATGACTTCCTGTCGAGACTTTCCTCGATAGCTCCGATTGTTACCATGTGTCCTCCTCTGATGAATGGTCCCAATTTCTCTAGGATTTCGAGACTTGTGATGTCCCAATTTTCTCAACCTCAGGAACTCCGATTTCTCGATAGCCAATATACCGACTCTCTTCGGATTTCTGACACCTGTCTCCCCAAACGGATGGCTTAGATTTGTGTCAGGGTTTTCACTATGGACTTCCCTGATCTCTTGTCCATGGGAATGCCGATATCCCGACTCTCGATGCCTCTATATCCGCAACATGTCTCCACCAACAGACGGTCCATATCTTCCCGGCGTTTTGAGACTTGAAGTGTCTCGACTTTCTTGTCCTCGTGACTTCCGATATGTTGATGGATGAAGTCCCGATGGTAAACCTCATGCAGCTCCTGTCCGATCTGACGGCTGACGGGTAACTTGCTCAATATTTGACGGCTCATATAATTTCTTCTGCGCACTCACTCCAGAGGCTAAAATATGCATGCCTTCACCCGATCCAACGACTGACGGGTATCTGAGTGAGATCCGATGGCTCACGATCTCCTCCTCTGTGCGCTCCTCCTGAGCTTCTCCTAGATGTGAAAACCAATGGTCCAGATCTTCCTCTTTTGCCGATCTGATGACTGTTGTGCTCCCTCTTGAGATTTGCATACTTTCTTCTGAGACTTGGAATAATTTCCAGTTCCCAAAGGCCTTAACCTTTGTTCTCCTTTTCCTCTGCGAACTCCTCGACCCTGAGCTTTGTAACGCATATGAAATGTTGTTCCTCCTGAGCTTTACTTCGAATCCTTGAAGGATTCTTCAACTTATGCACTCCTTGCAGAGTCTCCTCACGCACACGCTGGTGCTATCTATCCCGAGCTTATTCAAACACTCAGACCCCTTGAGGGATTTTGTCTTTCTCCCTTCTCCCTCAGATGGAGAATGTTTATATGCCCTCCTGGCTATCCTTGTGCTCAAGAAATCCCTTGCTGAGTCTATGAGGGTGTTCAACAACCCTGTGAAGATCCTTCAGTGAATTCTTCCTTCAGCTCAAAGAACTCAAAGAGTTCTTTCCTCTCTTGTGCTTGTCTGCACAATGGCTCAAATGCCTACCTGGCAGAGTTTCTATCCCAGAACCGGCAACAGTTCTAGCATCTCTTGTGTGCCTATACACCTGCTCAATGCCCACCTGGCAGAGCTCTCAGAATACCCCAGTGATTCTGGTTCTTCCCTCTGAACTCACTGCAGAGTTCTTCCTCCAAATGCACCACTGTGCATATGCTCAATTCCCTCCCGACAGAGCTTCACAGAATCTGCAATGATTCTGTCTGCAACTGTGTTCTCATACACAGCCTTGCCTCCAGGGTGTTCAAGAACCTTGAATTCTTACTCTGAGTTGTTGATTCCAGTTCCTGTGCCGCAGTACGTCCCTGTCTGACCCCGCAGGGTTTAGAAGTGCATCAGTGCACCGGTATTCAGAGTCTGCAGCACTCTGTCACGCCCTCTTGGCATGAAACCTCAAAGACCCTCAACTGGAATCAAACAGACTCCCTACAAACATACAACCACAACATACATTTACAGCATAAAAGAACACTCACAGACATTCACATAACACATAACTCATGCAGGAAAAACCACTGTTTTGTATTAAAAATGGAAAAATGCCTGTATTTTTACAATGGTGTCCTCGAGCTCTCTCTGGATCTTCTCATATTTTTGCTAGGTATACTCTTCCTAGCTCACCTATCTAAAATGAGATCTCTCTCTCTTTTACCTGAGGGGGCTCTTTGAGCGCTTCCCTCCAGATTCACCTACCTTATTCAATTACATTGAATGGACTGTCTAGTCCAGCATCTGGATCTAGATCTCAGCCATTACACACATTAAAGTCTGATCTACTCTACGCATGCATAAAGGCACGACTCTATAGCTCACCATCTTAGACATTTAATTACATTAAATTCAGATTTAAATGAGGTTGCGCCTCTCTCTTAGCATGTGATTTGAATTCACCGGCATGGCTGGCTGGCTGACGTGGATAGATGCTCCTACATCATACTCCTCAGCTACAAAATTTATGAGCTCCTGCTCATGATCTTCCCCCCTAAGCAGTTGGAAATCCTCTTGGGTCCCAAACGAACACCTGGAGCTATTCATCCACTCCATCTTCTTACTGTTGCTACTGCTTCTGTGCTGCTGCTGCTGCTTCTCTTCTGCTCAGCCTTTCCTCGCTGGCAGTCTCTGCTGACCCCAACATCAGCCTTCCGATCTCTTTTATTACTTCTTCTAGCTCCTCCCATGGCTAGCTCTACTCATCCAGTCTCCTCAGCTGCAAAAATATTTGGCACGTGAGAAGATCATCATGATCTCCCATGCCTCCTTCATCAGCTTCCAACTTCACCTGTTGGATGTGCACGCTCTGCACCTTCACTCTTTTCTCTAGGGATTCCATCTATTCCCACAGATCAACAAAACAAATGTTGTCTGCTTTTCCTCATCATCTGCAAACTCCCAGGTTGCAGTCCTTTCAACTTCCTGGCTGAAAATATTGATCCATTCCTCAGAATTCTCATCATCCTCTTCTCCTTCTTCTGTTGTCAGCTCCAATGCTACATCTCTTTCATCTTCTTGGCTGAAAGTAATGAGCCATTCCTCAGAATTCCCATCTTCTTCATATGCTTGGGCAGCTTCCAAAGTCTGCACCAATCCCTCTTCTTCCCTGATAGTCATGACTGAATATTCTTCTGCCGTTGCCACATCATCTGCAACAATGACTTCTGCCTCCTCTTGGGCAAATGGTAGGAATACTCCAATTCCCCCAATCATCATAAATCTCCTCAGATTGTCCTCTTCTATCAGCTTCTCCAGCTGATCTAAATTCATCTCTGAGTTTATGAGACTCTCAGACAGTCTCATATGTTCTGTCAGCTCCTCAAGCTGATCAAAATTCACCTACTCATCCCTGCCCACCTAGAAATATGGGATGTCTCTATTGCCCTCCTGGCAGACCATGAGATCAACTGATCCCATCTTCATCAACAACCCTTGCTGAAGTGAACTCACCTCCGAGTCCATGAGACTTTCAGACAGTCTCTAACTTTCATTTCTTCCCACCTGGCAATCTGAGATGCTTCCGCTGCCCTCCTGGCAGTCTTTGAGATCCCGCAGCGACCTCATATCATTGCCCAACCGACAATGTGAAATTCCTTGGCTGTCTTCCTGACAGTCCGTGAGACCCCGCAGTGATCTCAACCCATTGCCCACCTAGCAATCTGGAATTTCTTCTCTACCCTCTTGGCATTTCTTGAGATCCTCATCTGACCCCAATTCATTCTCCTCCCTGAGAAATTTTCCAGTCTCTGGTTCACATACCTAAACCATCTTCTTATCCTGCCGCATTCACAGTTCGAGCTTGTCTATTTCTTTCATTATATCAGCGAGCTCTTTATCCATACCTTTTTTTCTCCATAGCTCGGAGTTTTTCTTTCCAGCATACCTACGGCCTTCAGTAGCCATGTTGTTGTCTCTATTTGCTCTCCTAGCAAACCTGTTGCTGTCACTCCGCACTAAGAGTTCTACTAGCTTCATCCTCCAGTCTCCCTGACTATCTACCTAATTGTTTCCTACCTGCAAACAATCCTTACAGAGTCCTCAACAACTCTGTCTTCTTTACCTTCTCCCTCTACTTGAAATATACAAATAGATTTCTTGCTCTGATACCACTTGATGTGTATCAGAGTATTCTCTTATCTCCCTGCTTCTCTTGCCTGAAATATACAGAAAAGAACAATGCTCTGATACCACTTGATGGTGCGATGCTCCTACATAACCCGCATGGTATCTGTGCCTGACCTCCCGGTCTTAAGGATCGTTCAAATTCTCATACGATCTGAATTATCTCTTTGGACTCCCAAAGGAATCCCTGTGAAAAACCCGATCCACAGGTCCTTTCTTCACCCTGTCACGACCTCTGCATGCACCTGTGACTTTTCCTGATCTTAATTCTGGGGTTTTCGGGGTTTCATCCTTTCCATTGTCATGATTTCCTATACTCTTGATTCCTCAATCACCGATGATCTCTCTGCCCGACCTTATCCCCTCCTGGCTATGCCCTTTGGTCGATATGACCGCTCTCATAAGACCACAACCTTATATCCTCCTATAGGGGTTTTGGATTTCAATTTCCTAATGCGCCCAATTCCTGTTAGCCCTCCAGGATAGACTCCTGGTCCATGTAACCTCCCCTTATATGACCGCAACCATACCTCCTCATCGGGGTTTCAAACTTTCCAATGTCCAAATACAATTTCCCTCAGGTGATCCACCGAATCCCGACGCGCTCTTTCAAGCACTAGCTCTCCTGGCTAGACCTTTGGTCCACGTGACCACTAATTCACAATACTGCAGCCTTGTCTCCTATAGGGATTCCTCCTATCGAAGTTTCTGAGTTCACGATACTGAAATGCTCAAACCCCTTGTCACCAAGATCCCCGATATCCCAATGACCAAAACGTCGATCAATGACTTCCTGTTGGGACTTTCCCCGATAGCTCCAATTGTTACCACGCGTCCTCCTCTGATGGATGGTCCTGATTTCTTCAGGATTTAGAGACTTGTGATGTCCCAACTTTATTGACCTCAGGAACTCTGATTTCCCGATAGCCAATATACCGACTCTCTTCGGATTTCTGACACCTGTCTCCCCAAATGGACGACTCAGATTTGTGTCGGCGTTTTCACTATGGACTTCCCCGATCTCTTGTCCATGGGAATACCAATATCCTAACTTCCGATGCCTCGATCTCCGCCATGCGTCTCCACCAACGGACAGTCCAGATCTTCCCGGCGTTTCGATACTTGAAGTGTCTTGACTTTCTTGTCCTCGTGACTCCCGATATGCCGATGGATGAAGTCCCGATGGTAAACCTCGTGCAGCTCCTATCCGATCTGACAGCTGATGAGTAAATTGCTCAATATCTGATAGATCAGATCATTTCTTCTGTGCACTCACTCCAGAGGCTAAACTCTGCACGCCTTCACCCGATCCAACGACTGACGGGTATCTGAGTGAGATCCGACGGCTCACGATATCCTCCTATGTGCGCTCCTCCTGAGCTTCTCTTGGATGTGAAAACCAACGGTCCATATCATCCTCTTCTACCGATATGACGGCTGTTGTGCTCCCTCTTGAGATTTGCATACTTTCTTTCGAGACTTGGAAGAATTTCCAGTTCCCAAAGGCCTCAACCTTTGTTCTCCTTTTCCTCTGTGAACTCCTCAACCCTGAGCTTCGCCGCGCATATGAAACGTTGTTCCTTCTGAGCTTTGCTTCGACTCCTTGAAGGATTCTTCAACTTCTACCCTCCTTGCAGAGTCTCCTCACGCACACGCTGGTGCTACCTATCCCGAGCTTATTCAAACACTCAGACCCCTTGAGGGATTTTGTCTTTCTCCCTTCTCCCTCAGATGGAGAATGTTTAGATGCCCACTTGGCTATCCTTGTGCTCAAGCAATCCCTTGCTGAGTCTATGAGGGTGTTCAACAACCCTGTGAAGATCCTTCAGTGGATTCTTCCTTCAACTCAAAGAACTCAAATATTTCTTTCCTCTCTTGTGCCTGTCTGCACAATGGCTCAAATGCCCACCTGGCAGAGTTTATATCCCAGAACCGACAACAGTTCTGGCATCTCTTGTGTGCCTATACACCTTCTCAATTCCCACCTAGCAGATCTCTCAGAATCCCCCAGTGATTCTGGTTCTTCCCTCTGAACTCACTGCAGAGTTCTTCCTCCAAATGCACCACTGTGCATATGCTCAATGCCCTCCTGGCAGAGCTTCACAGAATCTGCAATGATTCTGTCTGCAACTGTGTTCTCATACACAACCTTGCCTCCAAGGTGCTCAACAACCTTGAGGTCTTACTCTGAGTTTTTGATTCTAGTTCCTGTTCTATAGCATGTCCCTGTCTAACCCCACAGGGTTCAGAAGTGCATCAGTGCACCGGTATTCAGAGTCCGCAACACTCTGTCACGCCCTCTTGGCATGAAACCTCAAAGAAACTCAACTAGAATCAAACAAACTCCCTACAAATGTACAACCACAACATACATTTACAACATAAAAGAACACTCACAGACATTCACATAACACAGAACTCACGCATGAAAAATTGTTGTTTTCTATTAAAAATGGAAAAATACCTGTATTTTTACAATGGTGTCCTAGATCTCTCTTTGGCTCTTCTCATCTTTTTTCTAGCTCTACTCTTCCTAGCTCATCTATCTAAAATGAGATCTCTCTCTCTTTTACCTGAGGGGGCTCTTTGAGCGCTTCACCTACCTTATTCAATTACATTGAATGGGCTGTCTAGTCCAACATCTGGATCTAGATCTCAACCATTACACACATTAAAGGTCGATCTACTCTACGCCTGCACAAAGGCACGACTCTACAACTCAGCAGCTTAGACATTTAATTACATTAAATTCAGATTTAAATGAGGTCGTGCCTCTCTCTTAGCGTGCGATTTGAATTCGCCGGCATGGCTGGCTGGCTGGCTGGCTGACATGGAGAGATGCTCCTACATCAAACCTTAATTATGGCCTAATTCAATCAATTTCTCCCCTATCCATTGTTTGAGACCCATCCCTAGAGAATAAAACCTCATATTGTCACCCACATCTCACTCTAAGGACAATTGAGAGTTGTGATCATAAATGATGGCCAAAGGTAAGATAAAATTACTCCATTCAAGTTAAAATAAGAGTTAGAAAACTTTAGAGGCACCAATAGTGTTGTTGCATGTTGAGTTGGCATTCCATGAAACATCAAGTCTGAAGGACGAGTTGCCATAACATGCAAAGTTTAGCTACAAGTCCAGTTGAGTTGGGAATTCAAGTCCAAAAGTTGAGTTGTAATGGAATGCATTCTCTCCCTAATTTGATTTAACTCCTCACTCCTTCCTATGCCTACTATATACATAATTCAACCCTCATTCTTCACACAGTTGTTATGAAATGTAAGAGAGAAAGGGAAAAGGAAGAGAAGGAGTTAAGAATTTAGGTGAAAATAAATCTTCTTTATTCTTAAGCCCATAGTAGGCATATTGATGTCAAAAGTTGCATAATACTCAACTTCATAGTGAAATGATCTCATCAAGGATAAATGAGGAAAGATTTGAATATTTAGGTTCATGGGATACTTCATACTAAAAAGGGACAACCATTAATCTCAAAATGATTTCCTATATCATGATTGATCTTAATATATACTAAAAAAACAAAAGATACTTAAACAACATATACTAATCGTTTATATTTTATCTCTATATACGATGCATTCATTACATCATTTTTGTGAATTTTGATACGTGATGTGGTAGTGATCTTTACAACATCTAAATTTTTAAAATTTGTGTGATGCACAATTTTGTTTGTATAGAATAGAGGTTTAGGGAATCGTTTCATGTATTAATGAGAACCCCACTATATTGGCATCCAAATCCAATTTTGGAGGAGCTTCTAGCCTAGAAGTAACATGTGACAAAAACAATCTTGTAAGGTTGGTTAAGAGGAACAAGGGAACAAAATACATATTTCTATAAAAGGGAATGAAACCTATGTTTCTATAATCTCTAAAACCAACTATAAAATATTGTTGCAATCTTCACAATTGGTGGTTTCAAGGTTTTCTTCTATTGACGCGATTAGGTCTGGGATCGATCAACTCTGGTCCTTCTCACTGAGATTTTCATCTTGGAAACCTTTTGAGATTTGGAAGGTGGTCTGTTTGGTGAGACACATATGAAATGCAGACCATATGCGGAGTTTTGTATGTGTTATTTTATGTCTTGTTTTAATTTTCAGTATTTTGATTCTTGGGGTAAGCGACCTCTCTCAGCATTTCATTCATAACTTTTTCTACAAGAAGCAAAATCAAATTTTGTTGAAGATTCAATGAATACATGGTTCATTCTATCCATGAATTGGTGATATTATGGTTGGGAAACTATAGGTAAGATAAGATAGGGATGGAATAGGTTTTGTACGATATCAAAAGAAGACGTTCCTAGGTTGACTCGATTCATATTGTAATCAACCAGCAACTCTTCACCTGCCGTTATTGTTTTCACCGCACATACAAATATCCTATTACCTTCACACTCCTCAAAAATGAAATTGGGTTCCTTTCTTGTCATCCTAGGCCTTGTACTATTTATGAGACCTACAATATTTCCCAATGTCTTTTGCCTTCCATCAATATACATAGTCGCTCCTTTATTATTATTATTGTTTTTCAACTGTATATAATTTGCGATGAGTGCATATCTCTGCATACTAGGTATATATTGGACCAGCCTTAACCATACTCCATAAGTGTAACATGGTCCAACATAATCAAACAATTAAACTAATCTACCATATTTTACCTTTATGTCGTCCATGGAGAATAAACCAAGGCCATGGATGGATGAAGGAGCAATGCGATACAACCTCTCATTAACAAAAAAGTCAGTGTCCAAATCTGGCAGTTCCTTGGGTACCCACTGTTTAAGTAGGTTTTTGTACCTCAAGGGAACCTCGATGTCACCTATGATCTCATCATCATAAGAGCATGATCCTCCTTCAGCAAGAAATAATTTCATGTGCCTACCAAACTTTCTTTTGACCTTTTCACCTCTATTTGTTTTCGCCTTGTAACATGTGTTGGATATGTTTTCCCTTGTCCTTCTCGAAATTTCATCGCTCGAGTTGGATGATAGGTCTGATAGATACATATTTGGTTGTACCTACACTCCATCAAGGGAAAAGGAAATGTTAGGCTAATTATATTCATATTATAGTATAGCTAAAGATAAACATTGAAATTATAACTTGAGATGTAAGACTTTTGCATCTAGGGTTGGAGCCCAACCTCTTAGAAAATACAAAGTATTTCTTCACTCAGTATTTCGGGTAGGTGTTTGTACTTTATTCACCTAGGTATACAATCTAAGGACATGAATCTAGTGAAATATAAGATTTTGTAAACTTTGTTTCTATTTGGGTGGCCAATATAGGCATCGATTTTCTCTAAGTGAGATATTCTAAAGATAGTTTTCAATCGGGGCATGAACATCCTTTTGTTTTGAATCCAAATTGAAATGATGTAAATTTTCCACATGATGAATGCATTGTATGGTCCTTCAACATATGACATTATAAGCATGAAAAATTATCATCTATGTAGTTCGTGGGTCGCATAAGATAGTTAGAAAACAAATCCACCTCAAATAAGTGGGACTTATAATGAAGGTCTTTATTGAAGATTCAATCATCTATTTCTTAGTGTCAAAAATCGTAGTTTAGCCACATCACACCATATATACATAAGAATAAAAAATGGTGGTAATATATTTAGGTTACACAGTTGAATAAAACATGAAAATATTTAAGAGAATCCGCAATATTGAAAATAGGGGTACACTAGGGTTGAGTTTATAATAGGGTAGGGACAAAGCATAAACCCCAACAAAGGATTATGTAAGTTTGTGGATTATGCAAAGGGTAGGGTTGAGTTTATAAATGATTATGTAAGTTTGTGGATGAAGCATAAACCCCAGCAAAGAGAGTAGTGAATGAAAACCTCTGAGAAACCATAGCATGAATTGTTATGATGTAATAAAAATTATAACCTCTGAGAAACCCTAAACTCCATCACACGTGAGGAATAAGAAGACTTACCATGGTTTTAATCCCTCCCTCATCCATACGCCTCTCCCTCCTCCGTACAACTATTTGGGCAGTTTCTCCTCTACCTCTTCCATGCACCCCTCCTTCTCTTTGTGTGTAGATGTCCACCCCTCCTTCTCCTCCACTCTGCAGACCACATGCCTCCTTCTCTATGTGTGCAGACGTGCAACATGAATTTTTATGATGTAATAAACATTATAACCTCTGAGAAACCCTAAAATCCATCGCA
Organism: Picea engelmannii; assembly: GCA_009831015.1. NCBI lineage: Eukaryota > Viridiplantae > Streptophyta > Pinopsida > Pinales > Pinaceae > Picea > Picea engelmannii. The sequence continues at coordinate 250,403 of ML801864.1, read as the reverse complement.
GGTGAGGAAGAAGAAGACTTACCATGGTTTTAATCCCTCCCTCATCCATACGCGTCTCCCTACTATGTACAGCTATTCAGGCAGTTGCTCCTCTACCTCCTCCATGCACCCCTCCTTCTCTGTGTGTGAAGACGTGCACCGCTCCTTCTCCTCCACTCTACAGACCACATGCCTCCTTCTCTGTGTGTGCAAACTGCTCCCCTCCTACTCCTCCACTCTGCAGACATCGTGCCTCCTCTGTGTGTGCATACGCATGCGCCCCTCCTCCTCACTGTGCAGACCACATGAGTGAAAGTAATCGGGGGAAAGCTCAAACGGAATGAGCGCGGAAGTAGTGGTTTTGTTTTTTTTAAATGTTTTTTTCTTTTGTTTTTTATTTTCTTTTGTTTATTATTATTATTTATAATATATATAATTTATATATATATATATATATATATATATATATAATATATAATATATTATAATATATATATAATATTATAATATAACTCGAGGGATCGCACAACCACACGAAAACGACCACACAAGGGAGCATTAGGAAAAAAGACGAGCCAGAGGAGTTTGCAAGATGGGTGCCCAAAC
>ML801864.1:183550-231281 GCA_009831015.1 Picea engelmannii | reverse complement strand
GAGATTTTATTTTACATAATCCAATAGATGAACACTTAAACCTACAACAAATAGTGTCAGAACCTGCAACAAACAATGTCAGACCCTGCAATAGAGTGTTATACCATCACATCAAGCTGCAATCCATGTGCATAGCCTTTTTCCCAAGGCTTTACCACATATGTGTGGTTTGTTGCACAATAGCTCGCATATGTACACAACCTATACAAGGTCAGTCTGCATATGTATGCGACTGATACCATTGTCAACTGCGTATGCTTCAGTAGGTGGTTTACTTGAGATTCCCTTTAGTCTTTCATTTTGTCTTGGCTACTCTGTCTTCTTCACCCACTTCTGTAGATGTCCCTTCTCCTTAGAACTTGAACTCTGAGCATCCATATTTTGAAATATGTCTCCCTTCCTTACTTCATTCCTTCTTCTAGCCATGTTATTTGAAGTTCTCATCATGGAATTTCTTCTTGTGTTCTAGCACTCATGGGATTTGTGGCCAAATCCACTACATTTGTAGCATCTCATAGTGTTACAGTGAACATCAATGTGTCCTACTTGATCACATCTCCAACACCTCATGGTGTTATAAAATCTTCTATTATATCTCCTTTCATAAGATTCTACATTCAAAATCTTTGTGACCATATCCATTACATGAATAACAATGCCCATGAAAAATACTTTCATACTTTGGCTTTGGTGTCCCAAGAATAGATTCTTGCTTTGTTCTTTTGAAATTTTCTTTGCCTTGTGTAGATGGTTTCTTTGCAACATTGTCTTCCTTCTTTGATGGATTTACCTCATGCTTCTTTGAGATTCTTGCTTCAACATGTGTATCTTCTCCCTTTTATCCAAGACTTGATTTATCACATGATGATCTTTGACTTTCCAAGATCTCATCCAAGATTCGTGAGCTATTCAAGAATTTGTTTGACTTTTCCACCTTCTTTCTAAGGTCAACAATTTCATCTTCTAACTTACAACATGAATCTTCCTTTTCATTTATTTGAATCTTCAATAGTTCCTCTATTCTTTTGGCTTCTTCAATTTGGGTCTTGAGATGAACAATGGTTTCAAAAAAATTTCTAATCTCATCATCTACATTCATATATTCGTTTCCATTCTTTTGTATCATGATCTCTTCTACCTTTTCTTCTAATAGAGTCTTATTGGTCTCTTCTTGATCCTTGAACATTTATTTTAACTTCAATATGTGCCTTAGACTTCTCCTAAGAAAATTCTTAGTGTTATTTGAAAGATAGTTATAGTCTATATAATAATGATCACTTCTATATCTATACAAACCATCTTCAACTTCCTTTTGAAGTTTTAATAGATTTCCTTCTATTCTTTTCATGGAATAATTATCATCAAAATTTACACAAATTGTTTCTAGATCTTCTTCTTCACTTTTAGAGAAAAATTCATCATCATCATTGAAATCATGGGTTATTGAGGGTTCTTTACCTTCATTTGAAATATCTTCACGATCTTCCTTTTTGCCAACATCAACACATAATTCTTTGCCTTCTTTTGAAATGTCTTCAAGATCTTCCTTTGTGCCATCATCACTTGATTCTTTATCTTCACTTGAAATGTTTTCAAAATCGAATTTACAAATAATGCATTCAAGAGTTTTTGGAGATTCTTTACCTTTAGTGATCTTGATGGAGTGATCTTAATTTTTTTTTCTCCTTCTTTATTTTATATGTTTCCTCTAGCTTTAGCCATAGATCCTTGGTGGAGGTGCATTGTCCCATGTTATATTTGATAGGGCTTGAGATTCCACTAAGAATTTTCTTGAGAGCCAATGCATCATTCTTCTTTCCTTCCCTTTGAGATGCAAACTTTGACTTGTTCTTCAATGAAACTGATCCACCAATGGCTGCCTTCCAAATTGTTTCTCCCATTGTCTTTAAATGTAATCTCATCTCTATTATCCAAGTAGAATAGTTTTCCTCATCAAGGATTGGAACTTCATCATCCATTTGTGTGTATATGGATCTCCTTCAAGCTTGTTAAGTCTTGTAGTGAAGGCCCACTCTGATACCAATTGTTGGACACACCTACCACACTTAGAGTGGGGGGGGTGAATGAGTGTGGGGATCATTTTCCCAAAACTTCCCTCTTACACAAAAACTCCTTAGTTAAATTCAACATTTTTTCATTACTCATTTATATCATTTATAATCAGTTAGATGTGAATACATATCAGCAACATATAATCAACAAATCATCTCCACAAGGAACACAAAGAACACAAGATGTATGTACAATTTTTCTTTTTATTATGGACTTCAATCTGGGGGTTTTTCAGCAACAATTGAATAGAGTACAACAATACAAGAGAACCAGCTCTATATCCAAGACTCATATTAAATTCTCAGAACCAACTGAGATGAGGCAACAATCCTCAACATATATCAATCTGTCAACATAAACAAGTGCATCAAACATGCACCAACCTGTGCCAAACAACTTGTAATCAACCTGTACCATAAACAAGTACATCCAACCATGTACCAAGTATATACCAATAATGTGTCAACTAATAATAAAAAATTACTCATCAATATGTACCAACATCATCAACTATACACCTCATGTATGTGCCAACTCTTCAACTGCTTGTCCCAACCATGATTAGTTTTGGATTAGTCAACAACCCCAACTTGAAATAATCATAACTTTGTACCTATAATGAATAAAGATATGAAACTGATACACAATGTCCTTCATTGTGTTTTATGCAATTCCTCTAGGTCTCACTACTTGGAACCTATCATAAAATGAGTTATAGAAAAAATGGCATACCTTGTTGAGTTCTAGCTTATTCTAGAGAGCGACCTTATAGAGAATACCCCGTGCAGAATATTTGTTGAATAGATTTGAAACAATTAAAAAGAATACTAAATACTATAATATAATCAACACAATTGGTCTCACTGAATTTGGATCTGTTATGAATACGTTATGACATTTTTACCTGAAACACCTGTTTTAGACTAGTTTCAGGACTAGCCACAAACCCTATTTTCCACGCATTGTATCTCCAAAACTACAATGACCCACAAGATTAATTTTTTACCACATATAATTGGATATGTTTCCTCAATTTCCTATCAATCCCATGGTCTGAATCATTATAGAAAAAAATATATAGCGAAAATGGTGAGATGACCTGTAAATAACATACCTTAGAAAGCATCATGAAAATAATTTATCCTCCCTTCAATTCCAGCCCTCTTTTCTTCACCTTCCTTCTGAAATTCGGCTTAGATATCCTTGGTTACCTTAGTCACCTATATATATTCAATATGCTCAAGTGTTCCACACCAAAAATACTCAAGAATCTCTCACAAGAATCTCTCCATCAATACTCCAAAATATATTCTCACAAGAATCTCTCCATTGATCCACAAAAAGGATGATCTACTAGAGACCATCATTATCTTATTTATACTTTCATTCTATAGGTCACTTAACCCATTTCTAGGTCACTTAACCTATTTTCCTTATTTTAGGGTTAACCACTTTCCATAAATAGAAATTTCTCCAATACTTTATCATTTAAATATTCCTTCTTGATTTTGTCACCTTACTTTATAATTTCTTGATTTTGTCACTTCTCTTGATTATTTAAATAATCCACCTTGACTTTGTCACATTAATTTATCATTTAAATAATGATTTCTTCTTTTAGGTCACTTAACCTATTTTCCTTATTTTTAGGGTTAACCACTTTCCATAAATATTCCTTCTTGAGTTTTTCACCTTACTTTATCATTTCTTGATTTTGTCACTTCTCTTTATTATTTGAATAATCCACCTTGACTTTGTCACTTTACTTTATCATTTAAATGATGATTTCTTGATGCAGTCACCCTACCTCAGCAGGGTTCTGCAACCTCTCGGTCTCTGGATCGGTCTTCTTCGGAGCCAAAATTTCTCTTTGGGCTCCTGCTGGAACCCTTTGAATGAATCCATAGGTCCCTTTGTCCTCTAGCACAGGTCTTGAAAAAATCTGTGCGCATGCCCCCTTTTTAGCACTCTTCTCTATTCTGAACCAACACACACCTCAACACTGAATTCCTTTCCAACTATCCCTTTATTATCTGGTGACCTAGGGCTATGACCCAAGGAATAAACAACACACCTTTCGTGTTTTGGGGTTTCAGGACTCCTGCATGCGAGCTCTCATAGGCTCCTTGTCCTTCGAATTGCTAAAACCCAAAAAAGGGTTGAGGTTCTTGGCTACTCCCTTAACCTCTCTCCATGTGACCACTTCCTCGTGACCATGCACTAACTCCATAAGGTGCCTTTTGTGGTTCAGGACTTCAATGTTCCAGAGTCTCATCCCTTTGCCTCTTAAAACCTTGAATCTTGGTCCTTCCCTAAACCAGATCCAATGTTCCTGTGTCCTCCTCGATCAATGGCCATGATCATTTCATAATTTTGTGAATCGGCTCTCTACGTCTCCCAAATCCTAGCCTCTCAAACACCCAAGTCCTGAAATGACGAAAAGGGATTAACAGGCTTTGGATCCTTCCTTAGCCTCCATCCATGTGACCACCACTCTATGACTATGTGCTTAACATCAAAGCACTACCAACTTTCACGATTCGAGGAATCATGATGCAAGCGTTCCCCCTGTTCTTTGTCTTTCGAATCCCCGGTTCATGAAATGGCGAAATGTCTCCCTCTGAGAGATCAACGACCCAGTCCTTCTGGAACCGATGACCACGATCTAACTGGATTGACAGATCGAAATATTTCAGGCCTTTTCCCAAAACCTTGAGCGCTTGCCACATGTCCTCCTTGATGGACAGTCCTGGTCCTTTTGCAAATTCTCCTTTCGTGATTTTGGTCTGGTCTTCTCCTTCTTTTCCCCAGTGCCAAAAAATCTGAAAACCCTTGACCTCACTAGATCGACGATCCATACTCATCCTGATCGACAGTCGGGATCTGATCGTGATTCTCCCTTTCGCAATTTTTGGAGACTCTTCACTGTCGATCTCCCAGTGTCTGAATCCCCAAAATGTGGGTCTCTTGACATGCATCCTTTGAGATGGACGACTCTGATTCTTTTGGGACTTCGATGAGTCCTCTCTTCTCTATTCCTATGTTGTTTAAACCTCATGCACCTTTTTCTGGATCTGATGATTCACGACAAATTGACACTCCTCCCTAGAAGTTTCTGTTGTCCGTTCTACCCTTTTGTGCAGCTTCCCAGGGATTAAACCTCGTGCACCTTCTTTCGAATCCGATGGCTATCGGTCCTTTTCACTAGATCTGATGGGCCAGATATAATCTCCTACGCTCTCTTCTATGTGCCTGGACATAGATTCCAATGGTCCAGATCTTGTCCTTTGCTCGATCCAATGGCAACTGTGCTCTTCCTCCTGAGCTTTCTTGGATTTTTGACTTAGAATATTTTCTAAGTCTCGAAGGTCTCAACCTTTGACTCTTCCTCTTGCGAGTCCAGTTTCTTTGGGTCTCATCTGTGTTATAGAAACGTGGTCCCTTCTGAGCTTTTCCCTCTAGGATATTTACTCCTGCGCACACCTTATGTTCGAGGATCTCAAATAACTCAGATTCAAGAAGTTTTCTTGAAAATAAAACTCCTTACACCCACCTGGCGTTCTTCTTCTCGATGCACACCTTGAAGAGCCTACAGAGTATTCAACAACCCTGTGAGTGTCTTCTCTTTGACACTTCCCTTTCTTTAGAATCTCAAATAGAGTTCTCTAGTGCACTCTATGCACTCGCTCAATGCCCTCTTGGAAGAGCTCTACAGAACCTTCAGTAGTTCTGTCTTCCCTGAACTCAAAACATAGTTTCTTCCTATGCACTCCTTGCACCTTTGCTAATGAAGGTTCAACGCTATCCCTCTTGAGCTTTCCTGAGGTTACCTCACCTCTGTCAACGCACACCTTGCAGACTATGTGCACTCCTTGAACTCAGAAACTCAAAGACGAGAATAAATTGAAACTTTTGAATTACTTCACCAGTTATGCATTTAAAACATGAAATGCATAAAGACATATAAACATCAAACACACAGTATGCAAGAAAAACTGATTTTCTATATACAAATGTTTACAAAGGCTGGACTGTAACAAGTCTCAGCTCTCTCTCGAGACCTCTCTTCTCTGGTCTCTCCTCCTCTCTCTCTATTCTTCTTTGCGACTTACTTAAAAAAAAATAAAAAAATCTCCTTTTACAAAAGGGGGCTCCTCGAGCGCTTCCCTCCATCCTCACCAACTCTCATTAATTACAATGAATTACATTGAATGGGCCATCTAATTGGAATTGGATCTAGATCCCCATCAACCTGTCATCCATTAAGGTGACACTAACTATAGCATGCTCGAAGGAATGGCTTCAACTCTACCAGCCTTACAAACATTTAATACATTAAATTCAAATTTGAAATTTGAAAGTGAGAGTGTTGCGCCTCTCCTCTCCATTGAATGCGTGCTAGGTGTGTTGGTTGGATGGTGCTTGATGACGTGGAGTGATGCTTCTGAATCATACTCCTCAACTGGAAAAGTCATGAGCTCCTGCTCATGAGCTCCTCTTCTCCAGTGTTGAAATCCACCTGGATCCCAAACTTTCCCTTGGAGTTGTCTATCTTCTCCCCTGCTTCGATGTTGTTATTGTTGCTACCTTGCTGCTCTTGCAGGCTCCCTTCTGCTTAGATTCTCATTGCTAGCAGTCTCTACTACTGAACTCAACATCAGCCTTTTGATTTCTTCAATTACCTCATCCAACTGCTCCAGTGGCTGGATCTTTGTATGCAGTATTCTCTATCGCACTTCTGTCTTCTCACTGGGCAGATCTGCTCGATCTCCCATGCTGTCTTTATTTCCCTTTGTGGCACTGAGTGTCCACTATGCTGCAAACTCTATCTCTGCAGTCTCCTTACTGAACTGTTGCTCAGCTTTTTCCTGCTTCTCCCCAGGTTGGTATACTCCACTACCTACTTCCAAATTAGCCTATTGGATGTGAAAACTTTGCACCATCACCCTCCTTTCCAGGGTTTCCAATTCTTCACATATGTTAGAAAAATCCATGTTGTCTACTTCCTCTTCTTATTCTTCTTCTGGAGTTTCCAATTCTGCAGTGATTTCCTATCCATCTTCCTGGCTGAAAATTTTGAGCCATTCTGTTGAATGTTCATCTTCTGCTTCTTGGGAAAATGTCAGTGTCTGCTCCATTTCTTCCTCCATGACAGTTTTTGCTAGTTGTCCTCCTGTTGTTACTCCATTTTCAACACTTTCACTGGCCTCAACTGGGTTATGTGGCAGGAATACCCGAATTCCCCCAATCATCAGAATTCTCTTCTAATCCTCACTTGTCAGCACTCCTTGTTGATTTGAACTCTCCTCTAAGTTCATGAGACTCTCAGACAGTCTCATCTCCTTTCCCCTTCCCACATGGCAATTTGGAAATTTTCTGCTACCCACTTGGCAGTCTATGAGATCCAGTGATCCCATCTCATTGCCCACTTGGTAATCTGAACTTTCACCACTGCTCCCTTGGTAGTACGAAAGACCTTCCACTAATCTCTTTTCATTGCCCACCTAACAACTTGAAAGTCCACTTCTACCCACCTGGTAGTTTATGAGATCCTCTGTTAATCTCATACCATTTCCCTCCTGGCAATATTAATTTCCATGATTTTCCTCCTGACAGTCTATGAGATCCTCCAATGATCTCATTTCATTGCCCACCTGGCAATTCGAAAATTCATCCCTGCCCTCCTGGCAGTTTATGAGATCTGAAACTGATCCCTCTTCCTCATCACTGAGGGTTTCTCTGACTTATGGCTCACAGATGCTAACCAACTCTATGTCATTGAGGCTTTCAACATACCTCATCCACTTCCTCAACTCTTGTCGTTGTTTCCTGGACAACAACTTTTGAACAGGCCATTTGGATTTCCTGATCAGAGGCCATTCATACCTCCAATGTACCCTTGCCTCACGCTGCATCTTCAATATTAGTTGTTCCATTCTCTCTCTTATCTCAGAGAGTTCCTCACTAATTTCTTCTTTGGTTTTCTGCTGGTGGTCTCCTCTTCCACCACGCTCATGGCCTTCAGTATCCATTTCCATTTTTCACCTACCCTCCTGGAAAGTGTATGGATCACTCTATGTCTAAGAGAATCTCCATGTCCTCCTATAGCTCACCTGGATGTCTATCATTTGCAGCACACCTTGCAACAACCACCATAGATATTTAACACCCTGTTTCTTTCACCTTCTATATACAAATGAATCTCTGCTCTGATACCACTTTATGGTATTAGACTGTATCCCTTCACAGTCCTCCTCTTGTCTGTGATATGAAAACATAAAATCTGTTGGCTCTGATACCATCTGATGGTGTGTATCGGAGTATTTTCTTTATCTACTCTGCCTCCCTCTGCCTGCAGTCTACAGATAGAAAGTGGCTCTGATACCACCTGATGGAATCCTCCTACCTCAGCAGGGTTCTGCGACCTTCCGGTCTCTAGATTGGTCTTATTTTGTTCCAAAATGGATCTTCAGGCTCCTACTAGAACCCTTTGAATGAATCCACAGGTCCCTTTGTCCTCTGGCATAGGTCTTGAAAAAATCTATGCGCGCACCCCCTTTTCGACGCTCTTCTCTATTCTGAACCAACACACACCTCGACGTTGAATTCCTTTCCAACTATCCCCTTCTTATCTGGTGACCTCAGGCTATGACCCAAGGCATAAAAAAAACACCTTTCGTGTTTTGGGGTTTTGGACTCCTGCATGTGAGCTCTCCCAACCTCCTTGTCCTTCGAATCGTCGAAACCCGAAAAAGGGTTGAGGTTCTTGGCTACTCCCTTAACCTCTCTCCATGTGACCACTTCCTCATGACCATGAGCTATTGCAAAAAGGAACCTTTCATGGTTTGGGAATCCAACATTCAAGAGTCCCATCCCTTTGCCTCTTGAAACCTCGAATCCCAGTCCTTCCCCAAACTAGATCCGATGGTCCTGCATCCTCCTCGATTGACGACCATGATCATTTTGCAATTTCGCGAATCGAGACTCCACGTCTCCCGACTCCTGGCCTCTCAAACACCCGGGTCCCGAAATGATGAAAAGGGATTAACAGGATTTGGATCCTCCCTTATCTTTTATCCATGTGACCACCAGTCTGTGACTACATTCTTAACGTCAAATCGCTACCGGATTTCACGATTCGGGGAATCGCGATGCAAGCATTCCCCCTGTTCTCTGTCTCTTGAATACCTGGTTCACGAAATGATGAAATATCTCCCTTTGAGAGATCAACGACCCAGTCCTTCTAGAAACGATGACCATGATCTAACTGGATCGACGACTCAAAATCTTTTAGCACTTTTCCCAAAACCTTGATCGCTTGCCACATGTCCTCCTTGATGGATGGTCTTAGTCCTTTTGTGAATTCTCCTTTCGCGATTTTGGCCCAGTCTTCTCCTTCGTTTCCCAAATGCCAAAAAATATGAAAACCATCAACCCCACTGGATCGACGGTCCACAGTCATCCTGATCGATGGTCAGGATATGATCGTGATTCTCCCTTTCGTGATTTTTGGAGACTCTTAACTCTCGATCTCCTAGTGTCCAAATCCCTGAAATGTGAGTCTCTTGACACGTGTCCTCTGAGATGGAAGGTTCTGATTCTTTTGGGAATTTGATGAGTCCTATATTCTCTGTTCCTATGAGTTTTAAACCTCATGAACCTTTTTCTAGATCCAATGATTCACAACAAATCGACACTTCTCCCTTGAATGTTTTGTCGTCCGTTCTACCCTTATGTGCGGCTTCCTAGGGATTAAACCCCACGCACCTTCTTCCGAATCCGATGACTATCGGTCCTCTGTGCTAGATCTGATGGGTAAGATCTAATCTCCTATGCGCTCTTCTATGTGCCTGGACATAGATTCCAACAGTCCAAATCTTGTCCTCTGCTCAATCCAACGGTAGCTGTGCTCTTCCTCCCGAGATTTCTTGGTGTTTTGACTTAGAATATTTTCTCAGTATCGAAGGTCTCAACCTTCGACTCTTCCTCTTGCAAGCTCGATTCCTTTGGGTCTCATCTGCATTATAGAAATGTTGTCCCTTATGATATTTCCCCTCTCAGAGATTTACTTCTGTGCATACCTTGTGTTCGAGGATCTCGAATAACTTAGATTCGAGAAGTTTTCATGAAAATAAAACTCCTTATTCCCACCTAGCATTCTTCTGCTCGATGCACACCTTGTAGATCCTACAAATTATTCAACAACCCTATGAGTGTCTTCTCTTTGACACATCCCTTTCCTCAGAATCTTGAAATAGAGTTCTCTGGTGCACTCTATGCACTCGCTCAATACCCTCTTGGCAGAGCTCTACAGAACCTTCAGTAGTTTTGTCTTCTCTGAACTCGAAACAGAGTTCCTTCCCATGCACTCCTTGCAGCTCTGCTGATGAAGGTTCAACGTTGTCCCTCTTAAGCTTTCCTGAGGTTACCTCACCTCTGTCAATGCACACCTTGTGAATTATGTGCATTCCTTGCACTTGGAAACTCAAAGATGAGAATAAATTGAAACTTTTGAATTACTTCACTAGTTATGCATTTAAAACATGAAATGAATAAAAAGATGTAAACATCAAACACACAGTATGCAACTGCTTTTCTATTAATCTGTATGTCTATACAAATGTTTACAAAGGCTAGAATATAACAAGTCTCAGCTCTCTCTTGATACCTCTTTGCTCTGGTCTCTCCTCCTCCTCTCTCTATTATTCTCTGCACCTTACTTAAAAAAGAAAAATAAGATCTCTTTTTACAAAAGGGGGCTCCTCGAGCGCTTCCCTCCATCCTCACCAACTCTCATTAATTACAATGAATTATATTGAATGGGCCATCTAATCCAAATTGGATCTAGATCCCCATCAACCTGTCAGCCATTAAGGTGACACCAACTATAACATGCTCGAAGGCATGGCTTCATCTCTACTAGCCTTAAAAAAAATTAATACATTAAATTCAAATTTGAAATTTGAAAGTGAGAGGGTTGCACCTCTCCTCTCCATTGAACACATGTTGGGTGTGCTGGTTGGCTGGCGCTTGATGACGTGGAGTGATGCTCCTGCATCATTTCTTCTTTTAGGTCACTTTGACTTCTTTGACCTTGGGGGCTTCAAGCCTTCATGTGGGGGTCCTTCATCTTCGTAAGGCCATAAATCTCAAACCATGAGGAGTTATGTGACATTCCACATACCACCAGAAATGGAATGACAAGAATTATCCATCTAGGATAGTTTCACCAACAATTTTCTTGATCTTCATCTCATTATTCCACATACAAGCATGGGTCCTCTAACCATTCTTCTAGGATAACTCAATCCACAAAGCGTCTTCCCATGAGGGCTTTCACCATAAGGGGACCACTTTGGAGTTCATCCATTTGTGCACCTTATGAATCATGATAATAAATTAATGAGAGAAAGGGTCCTCCAACCATTCTTATAGTATAACTCAATCTGAAAAGCGTCTTCCCGTGAGGGATTTCACTATAAGGGGACCACTTTGGAGGTCATCCATTTGTGCACCTTATCAATCATGATAAGACAATCATGAGTCATCTATACATTTTTCCAACAATGCATCATATACCAATGAAACCRCAACGATCCATTTTCTTCATGTATCAATGACAACTCATTGATCCATGCTCATCATATCAATGAAAACTCATTGATCCATCTTCATCTATGCATTCTCATCAAGGAAAATACATATTATATTACATCAATCATCAATCAATCAATCCTTTGAAATAAATCAATCACTTGACATCAATCAATCAAACCATTAGCATCAATGACAACATGATCCAACATGTTGATGAGATTATAGCCATAGCGGATTCTTCTTCAGGATCTATCTTTCGCCCTTCAAATCCTCCAAGAAGACATATTCCTCAATCATTAGAATTACCCCATTTTTAGACATCATTTTCATCAAGGGATGAAGCTGAAGATTTTTCACCAACAAATCAACAAGCAACACTGGAGAATATTGAAGATCAAGGAAGTGTAGCTTAGGACAAGGAAAATCCAGAAGATGTGGTCTATCATATCAACAGATAGATAGTCACTAAAGAGGAGTGGGACACTTTCCGTATTGAATGGAGAGAAAGAGAACATCTGGAAAATCAAGGAGATAATGAAGAAGAATTACACTGTGACAATCCACTGAACAATGAAGATCAGGAAAATGATGAAAATACTATCTCTACCCTGGTTTTTCCTATTTCTTATATTCCCACACAGGGGATGGATCCTATGAAGAACATACCTCTCTCAGCCCTACCAAATTTCCATGGATTATCTACTAAGGATCCAGATGAGTTTCTGTTTGAATTTGATATTCTGTGTAGAAGCTATGACTACACCACCACTATGCAGAAACCTAAATTGTTTCCAGCTACATTGAAGGGTAACACATTAAAATGGTTCATGAGCCTTGGAGGAGAGAAAATTTCAACATGGGGACAAATGAGGCATCTTTTTCTGAACAAATACCAAGACTACTACCGAATGAGGGAACAAAGAGAGGAACTGTTCAAGATGGCGCAGAAGGAGGATGAGACCCTTGAAGATTTTTTGGAGTGACTCCAATATAATCTACAAATTTATGGACATCCAGATGTGAGTAAGGACATTCTGAAAATTATTTTGCTGAAAGGAGTTAGAGATGATTGTTTAGATATGATGAATATGCTTGGAAATGGAGACACATATAAGGAATCATATGAATACATTGTAAATATTTGTAAGAGATCCTCTCAGGGATCTACAAGGAATAAGTAAGCTACCAGGGATGCCACTTTTTCAAGGGTACATAAATCATCCAATGGAGGGGAAACAAGAGCATAAATAGGTAATATGTTAGAATATTTCAAAACATAAATTATTAACTCTTTTTCTTCACAAATTGATACTTTGCAGATCAAACATAAACAAGCAGAATCAGATCAGGCATTGTCCATTTTCTGTCCGAAATGCAGAGACAAACATCCACCAAGGGAGTGCCCACTGAACAGTGTCTAGGTATGTCTTATTTGTGAATTAGATTATCCCACTAACAAATGTTCCTCCTTACCAGGTGTAAAATCATCAATGAAGGCGAATAATGAGGAAGAAGAGGCTGCCTATCTAATTATACAGAGGAGACAGTGGCAGCCACGAGGTCAAGGTACAAACCCTCAATTATCTCCTAAAGAACTTAATTATTGGAATAATATGAACAATCAGCTTCAATATGTCCAGATGAATTCCCCCCCTCCAAATCAGATGCCCCCTCCTTGTCATGATCCCAATCCATGGTTACCTATGCCCCAACAACAAAATCACCATGGGAAATGGAACCCAAATTGGAGAGGCCCTCAACAACAACTTATTTATCAAAGCCATCACCAACCGAACCCCTATCAACAATAGTTCCAACCCTAGTACCAGCAACAACAGCTGCAGTTACCTCCCAATGCCCCACAGAACAATCCTCCCTTACGACCTCACATGCTTGTGCAACCTAACCCAAAACAAAATAATAAGGTCATTCAGAATATTGATATACACAATGTGCTAGCTGTGTATATTACTCCTATGCCTTGTGATGAGATAAAATTAAGATCAGGTAGAATAGTTGAGCCAATAATTGAAGATTCTCCATCTTCAGAATCAGACAAGGAATTGGGGGAAAAATCATCTGCTGATACAGAATAAATTGACCAATCTATAATAGAATTAGCAAACCCCCCATTCCCTGAAAGACTAGAAATTAGCAAAAATGTGGAGTTCCATCCTTCAATCTCTTAGGAGAATAGCAAAATCTGCATGTTAACATTCCACTATTGCAAGCGATTAGAGATGTCCCTATTTATGCAAACACTGTGAGAGACCTTTGTATCAAAAGGCATGGAAGGAAACCTAGGGACCCCCTCACAATACACGTAGTGGGAGAATTTTCTAAACTGATGTTAGGCAAAACCCCACCTATTAAATATGGCGACCCAGGAAACCCTACATTCACTGTCAAAATTGGACAGACATTTATTCCCCATTTGTTAGTAGATTTAGGGGCAGCAATTAACATTATGAAAATAGAGACTACACAATTGTTGCAACTCAGAACACAATTCCAACCTATTCCTATTGTTTTATAATTAGTTAGATCGTTCTACTATTAGACCAGAAGGAGTAAACGATGATCTAGTTATTTCAGTTGATTCATGGGAGTATCCTTCTGATTTTGTTGTATTGCAACCCAAAACCCATCTGGGGGGCCACCCTCTAGTTCAAGGAAGACCATGGTTAGCTAAAATTGATGAGTTCATTGGTTGTAGATCTAGTTCAATGACCATCTCTGATGGTTACGATACCAAGAACTTACCGTTTATCCTCATACTACGCCTAGTATGGAACCTGAAAATTCTGTCTGGATGGACATTGAGGATGAAATATCTCTACCTGTGTTAACCATTAGAAAATACATGAGTTTCAATGACGAGATAGAGGATGAGATAATAAATATATTTATCAGTGACCCCTCTATTGTTACACAGAACACGCACCATCGATTGAGTATAATCTTCGACCCTATTCCCCGGGAAGGAATGAGCCCATAAATGTTCTCTGAAACTGTTGTAAATCAAGTTAATTCAATTGTAATAGAAAAAATTGTAATAGAAAATGTTGAAACAACAATTAATAAAGCAGCTGAATTATTTCCTAAAGTCAGCTCTAAGAGAATCGCTATAGAAATCAAACCTGGAAAAACCATGAACATCAATCCCGATTTATCTTCTACTAAAACTCATCATTTGATGAAGTTATTGATTGAACATAAGGAAGAATTTGCCTGGGATTACATGGATATGAAAGGAATTTTCTATGAACTATGCACCCACCATATATACATCAAGGAAGAATGTCAACCCATTTTCCAACCCCAAAGGAGAATGAACCCTAATCTTAAAGAGATTGTTAAGGAAGAATTCCAGAAAATTCTAAATGTCGGATTCATCTACCCTATATCAGATAACGAGTGGGTTTCACTATTGGTTATAGTACCTAAAAATAATGGTAAATGGAGAGTGTGTGTGGACTATAGAGCCCTGAATAAGGTCACGTAGAAGGATCATTTCCCTCTTCCATTTATTGATCAGGTTCTAGACAACCTATCTGGAAAAGGTTTTTCTCTTTCCTAGATGGATTTAGTGGCTATAACAAGATAAACATTTCTCCATAGGACCAAGATAAGACCACCTTTACCATACCTTGGGGTACATTTTCCTACAAAGTTCTCCCATTTGGCTTGTGTAATGCACCAACCACTTTCTAGAGAGCTTTAATTGGTATTTTCTCTGATATGGTGAATGACTGTGTGGAAATATTCATGGATGACTTTACACCTTATGGTACTGATTTCGATGAAGCTTTGTATAATTTGGAAAAAGTGCTCAAAATATGTATACAGTCTCATCTTTCTCTAAGTACATAAAAGTTTCATATGATGATGAGTGAAGGTGTGGTGCTGGGACACTTCATTTCTTATGAAGGAATTCAGGTAGACCCAGCCAAAATCTAGGTAATTTTGGACATTCCAACCCTATCAACTCAGAAAGAGGTAAGAATATTTTTAGGGCATGCTAGATATTATAGGAGATTCATTAAAAACAAATCCAAACTTGCCTCTCCCTTATTTTTTCTATTAACAAAAGATGTTGAATTTCATTGGACTGACAATTGTGAATTGTCTTTTGTAGATCTGAAACAGAAATTGTCCACAACTCCCATTTTGAGAGGGCCCAATTGGGCTCTGCCTTTTCATATTTCTTTAGATGCCTCAGACACTACAATTGGTGAAGTTCTAGGGCAACATGAGGATAAATATCCCTATGTTATCTACTATATCAACAAGAACATGGCTCCTGTGGAGTTAAATTATATAGTTACTAAAAGAGAGTTCTTGGCAGTAGTTTATACAATCGATAAATTCAGGCATTATATCACTGGTTATCCTACTTTTATTCATACTGATCATACATCAATTGAATATTTGATGAATACACCTATTACTAATTCCCGAGTAACAAGATGGTTGTTATTGCTACAATAATTGGACATCACTATAGTAGATAGACCAGGAAAAGAAAATGTGGTTGTTGATTTTCTCTCAAGATTGCATATAAATGATGATAATTCACCTATAGATGATTCCTTTCCATATGAACATTTATTTTCTATCTCTTCTCACACCTTGGTATGAAAACATTACTAATTATTTGGTTGCAGGGAAGGTACCTCTACATCTATCTCCCCGAGAATGATGGAAGATAATTTAGAAGAGTGCTCGGTATAGTTGGATAGGGGGATAACTTTTCTACACAATCCTGGATCAAGAAATCAGAATATGTGTGAGAGATGATGAAGTTTATGATCTGCTTAAATCTTGACACGATGGCCCTTGTGGAGGTCATTTTGTTGATAAAAGAACTAGGCATAAAATTTTGAGGATGGGCTATTTTTGGCCCACAATATTTCAAGATGCAAAGAAGTATATCCAAGCCTGTTATAGTTGCCAACGCATGGGTCAGCCAAATCATAGGGATCATATGCCTCTCCACCATTAAGTAGTGTTAAAAACTTTTGAGAGATGGGCCATGGATTTTGTAGGGCCTATTAACCCACCTTCTAATTAGAAAGTCTATATATTTGTCTGCACAGATTACATGACCAAGTGGGTTGAGGCAAAATCACTCATAAGGGCCTCAAAAGAAGTTGTCTTAGCATTATTGTTTGAGGATATCTTTGTTAGGTTTGGAGTTCCCAAAGAACTAGTAACTGATGGGGGACCACCTTTCACATCACATAAGTTTGAATCCCTCCTCAATAAATATCATGTTTTGCATAAAACAACTTCTCCATACCATCCCCAAGGTAATGGACAGGTGGAAAGTACAAACAAATTCATAGAAGCTATTCTTACAAATAAGTGAGGGAACATCGTAGGGATTGGTTTGATAGATTACATGAATCTCTATGGGCTTATCGAACAACTTGGAGGAACACAACTGGTTTTTCTCAGGTTATGAACTGGTATATGTAAAGAGCCCTATTTTTCCCATTGAATTTGAGATCAAGACCCTAAGAATTGCCTCAATATTCAATCTAGACTTGACTATGGCACAAAAGGCCAGACTGCAACAACTAAAAGAGCTGGATGAAAAGCGTGTGGACGCTATTCACCAAACCACAATGATTCAACAACAAAGAACCAAGTGGCATGATTGAGTTATCAAGAAGAAGTTATTCAAAAAGGGAGATTGGGCTCTATTGTATGATTCATGCTTTAAATAATTCCAGGGTAAGATGCATACACGATGGCTAGGACCTTACGAGTTAGACAGTGTTTTTCCCAATGGGACAGTCAGGTTGATCACTATTGATGGATCCAATACACAGTTATATGCAAATGGTCATCACTTGCGCCTGTATCAACGTCCACTTTCCAAGATAGAATTTACATCCAGATGTGCATCCGATACAGGTTATAAATTTTTGAAGGAAATTGCTCCTTCCCCTTTTATACCTTAGAACTTTTCACTTTTCAATAAAATCTTGTATATAAATAAACTCTGGGAAATTGAATTTTTCTATTTTTACTTCAAAAAATTTATGCTTCTTTAATAAATTTAGCCTAGAAAGGTATCAGGTAGTTACTTATGTGCAGATAGATTGAAGAACAACAAGGTAGATTACAACAAAAGGAGCCAAAGGATTAGTTTTTGGAAGTTGAAAAACTTCCTAAAAACTAAGTGATTACGTGTTCGATCGAGTTACATGTTGTTACACCTCTTTCCGACAAATTGGCTAATTTACATGCCGTTACACCATTTCTCTCGACTATTTTGTCTTACATGTTGTTACACCCTTTTGGCCGATTTACATGTTGTTACACCATTTTTCCCAACAATTTTGTCTTACATGTTGTTACACCCTTTTGGTCGATTTACATGTTGCTACGCCTAATTCTACTATTCCAGCCAAAAATACATGTTGATACACCTATCGTTGTTATTCCTTTTCGCTATTTTTCATATCGCTTCACCCATTTTTCACATTTCTGCCATTTTTCCATGTTGAAACACTGTTGTTTTGTCACTTCTGCTGCTATCTTTTTCACTCTCTCTGACAAAAAATGTCGCTTCATCATTACTTGATTCCACATCCGTAGATTTCCAGCTGGTCAACCAATGATAGGACTCCACCTTTGCTCCACTTGTCATATCATTATAATCAACTTCCAGAGACATCTCTCATTATTACAACTATTCCATGCAAATCAAATGGCAGTTGGATAGTGCAGTTACTCCAACAGATCGATTCGTGTGGTAAGTTATGAGGTACACTACTAATCCTACATGTCCAAGTGATATAGATATGAAAGAACGCTTTGATGCCTACTTGTCGGTTGTCCTAAATTTTTTTAAATCGTGAGCCAATTAGATTAGTTGGGGGGGGGTGAAAAAAATCTACGTTGACCTAACAGAAAAATCCCTTTTTATATTTCACCTCTTCCACCTTTCAACCACGCTTATTTTCATTGTGACGATGTGTTCTTTATGCAATCCATGTTCGAACTTGTTGCGTCTCTAGTTTAGGTGCCAGTTTCTCCTCCTTTGTGATTGTTAGACTCTAAAATGATGTCATGGGAGGATCAACTATGAGGTATGAGCCATAAAATTTGGATGCATTGCTGCTACACCCAGATGTTTACCAAATATTTATGCAGGCTGGATGGATTTCTTATTTCAAGAAGCTGCAGAGGTTTAATGAAGTAGAGGTGTTAGAGTTCAGTCAAAATCTTATAGAAGAGTATTCAATGGTGCACAGGGTGAGAATTCTAGTGACATAGGAAATCATGGTTGCTGTGACAGGGTTGCTGACTAGAGAAAACGATGGTTTAACAGAAAAACATGCCTTCCCAAAGCACAAAGGGTTTTTCTAATGGACAGTGAGCAAGTTCAGAACAAGGGTTGAGGTGCAAATGTAAGTTCCTTACCAGAACCATGGGGGAAAGTATGAGAATATTTAAAGAGGGACATTACATGTGAAGGAAGATATCAAGTCGTTTATTTTTCTAATTTTATACTACTTTTACATTTATGACATAAGAAGCTAATAAACATCCCTTATTATCTTCTTCATTCGTTGCATAATATGGATCACTTTGTTAAGAAATCAAAGCATCCCATGAATTGTCTTTCCAATCACAGACTGATAGGCTTTTTAATTCATAGAGGAATGGGGATCCCTAATGACCCATTACCTGAAGTAGAAGAACAACCAATTTCCTTGGCTGTTGTTATAGCTGACCCAGAGAAGCCACATCCTGTGCCCTCAACTGCACCAACAGTTAAAGCCCCAATTGTAACTTCCTATAAGTCAACTCTGAATACCAAACACAAAATCAGAAACACCTCTCACACCACTCAGAAACGCCTCGACAGTGTTGAGCCAGAAAAACCAAATCTTATTCATATAGATATGATTGAGCCTCACAAGCCTCCACCCTCGGTTGCAACAATTACAAAAAAAATCCCTAAACCAAAGAAAAGGGCAACCCTTGCTTCTGTTTCTACTTTACCAAGGAAGAGAACTAGGTTAGAAAGGTTTGTTGCAATAGTCGTTCAATCCCCCATTTTAATTTCTAGTACATCGACTTCTTCTCCTGTTGAACTAGCATCAACTCAAATTACTCCTATTGTTGCAACAATCATTCCATCCCTGACTATCACTACCAGTTAATTGACTCATAAACTCACCCGTCAAACCAGAAGAAAATCTCAGAGAAGCATCGACAAAATTGCATCAGAAGCAACTCAAAACCCTCCTATTGCTACAACAGTCATTCCAACCCCTACTTTCACTGCCCCTAAATCGTCTCAGAAAATAAAACGTCAAACTAGAAGGAAATCTCAGAAAGGCATCGATAGATTTGCTGCGATAGAATGTCCTGATTTTGCTGATACTCAGACCCTGCCAGATTTTGACATCAATTATACAAACCTAAGTGAGAAGCTAACTGATTTTATGGAGGTACATATTTCGGGTTTTACCTTGTGTAAGGAATTTCAAGAAACCATTTTCTCATTGTAGGATGAATGTACACAAATTACAATAGAATCATCGGCTCTGCTTGATGATTTTGTGCGTCACTCGATGAGTGATGATGTACATATTATATCATACCCTAGCATCCCAGTACCTTCTCCTTGTGTGGTTGTTGAAGAACACTCTCCTTCTCCTTTCCTATTTGTTGAAGAGCACCCTCCTTCTCCTAAAGAAAAGAAAAGGAAATCCCATTTTTTTGTCTCTACATTACCTAGGAGGAGAACTAGGTCAACAAGGTCTACTAAAGCAACAATTGGATGGAAGAATATAGAACATGAATTACCCATTCTTTGTCCTTTATCCTCCATTGAGAAAGAAGCAGTTGTTACACAAGAACCATTCCCTTCCAACAACATGTCTAAGACAAAATAACCAGCCTCTTCCCAGCACTTAGTTGTTGCACAAGAACCAACTACCCAGGAAGCGACTATCCCACAAGAACCAGTCATGCTAGAACTAGTTGTTACACAAGAGACAACTGCCCAAAAAGAGACTATTACACAAGAACAAGTCATGCCAAAAGTAGATGTTACACAACATAGTGAGGATGTTCCACTAGCTCAGTTGTTTTCTCAAATTGAGAAGAAGATAAAGGATGCAGAAAATTCCAGGATTTCTAAACTAATGAAGGAAAATGAAAGCCTCAAAACAGAGTTGGCTTCCCTAAAGAAGGAATTGTAGGTTGCTCGACGGAAAAACCTTGAGGAGATAGCCTTGGACATATTAGCACTGACAAAAGCTGTTATGGACCAAACTAAAGAGCACATGTTCTATGAATGTGGCAATATTTATTTTCGCACAGGGTATAAAGTAGTGAAAGTACCAGTCAATGGTCATACTGAAGAACCGATCAATCTCTCAGTCGAGACAGAATATGACCTTACTGCTCCACAAAAACCAGTAAGGCAGAGGATATCTCAATGTAATAGAGTAGTTGTTGGTTCACCAGTAGCTCAAACACAAGAACCTTTGTTACACACTTAAAATAATTCTGTTCTGGAAGACAAGGCAAGAATGAAAATTTTTTGAGATAACAGATATTGGGGGTACACACAATTTTCCATACCGGTACTTAGCGATTTTTCTTAGCAGTTTGCATGACAGGAGTCACCTCCCTAACTATGATTCAATGTAAGGCTTGAAATTGTTTTGCATGAGGACATGCAATGTCTTCAGTTGGTGGGCATGTTAGGACCCAAAAATGTCTCCTTTTCACTATATCTTTTTCCCCTTCAACCATATCATTTCTATGCTAAATGACTACTTTAATGCTTGATAAGACCCTTTTCCCAATGTATGAATCATTGATCTTGATTTTATATTATTATTTACTTAACATGTTTGATTGGAAGTGTTTCTCATCTTTAACCCATGAATTTTCAACTAATGATCGAAATGTGTAGAACAACCAAGTTTTGAAGAAGATTGCTATTGTTACACCAACTACTACAGTTGTGCACCAGCTCTGCATGTTGTTACATGATTTCAGCAACTGCGCACTGATCCTAGAAGTTGTTACACCTGCTGCAACATATGTCCACCGATATTGGAATCTTGTATATTGCTCAAATCCAAATCTCGAAGATCAATCCTCAAGCTATTACATGTTTTGGCTCACGATGGTGATCAAGATTATTTTTCCAGATTTTGTGAAGATGACAGATATTTTGTATCATACAAATGTCTTGAGAATATTGGATTCTCAAGGTTGTTCTGAGTTCGTTTTAACTAAATTACTCTGTCTTTAAATAACAGATCTTTTGTAATCATTGGTACCGAAGATTAGATGTGGAATTGTGAAGTAAAGTGAAGCAACTTGTAATTGAACATTTTTGGTGATTTTAATAAAGAAAGCGATTTGAGTTTCTCCAACCTACTGTAATCATTTTTAGTGGATTGAGTGAGAAGGAAAGGGCCCACCTTCCTCATAGACTCCCCTCTATTTTGATTTTAGATTCACTGCTGTGATTTATCTATTTAGCATTTCTAGTATGAATTTGTTGTTACAATCAGTTCTTTTCTATTAAATGTGCATCAGTGTGTCTCATGACAGTTAGAGTCGATTTTTGAATATTGTTGGAGGATTTCTTTCCCTTTTCTGTATTATATTAAAATCTTTGTTTTCAAGAAAAATAAAATAAAAGTGTGAATTCCCTTTCTGCAATTAAGTAGGTTTCCTTTCAGTAATTAACACATAACTTCTTTCTGCAAGAGTGATATAGAAAATTAGGATATATTAGATAATCCAAGATTCTTATACACCCATCAATTTAGGTTTTCAATCATGCAAGTGTAATTTCAATTCTGTAGAACTCTAGTTGTGTCAATAGATCGTGTTACATATTCAACCTTTCAATTTTTTTTCTTTAGTTTACCTTACTACAATTTGATTAGTGTTTCTTTCATCAATCTAGCATAGACTGTGCACAAATATCTTGCAATAAAAGAGCTTCCCTGGATTTGACAATTTATATTGAACACCTTAATTATCTATTTATTTAGATAATTAAAGTGCCCAACAACCACTAGTTGAATGGTGGTACAACACTTCTTACCATACAACTACCCACATGACTCCTTTTGAAGCGGTGTATGGACAAAATCCACCTTCAGTTATCTCATATTTTCTAGCTATCTCAAAGGTCCAGGCGGTTGACCA
Source organism: Picea engelmannii (assembly GCA_009831015.1). Lineage (NCBI taxonomy): Eukaryota > Viridiplantae > Streptophyta > Pinopsida > Pinales > Pinaceae > Picea > Picea engelmannii. The sequence continues at coordinate 208,403 of ML801864.1, read as the reverse complement.
AACACTTACAGTTCGAGAGGCTATTCTTCATACCCTCAAAGAGAATTTGGTCATGGCCCAGAATCTCTTGAAGAAAAAACCATATCAAGGTCTCTATGAACGTCAATTTGCAGAAGGAGATCAGGTGTTTCTTTGACTGCAACCTTACAATAAAAAATCCCTCAACTCTGGCCATTATCAGAAATTGGCGCCAAAATTGTATGGTCCTTATACCATTATCGAGCATGTGGTACAGGTGGCGTATCATTTATATTTTCCCATTCATTATAAGCTCCATCCTGATTTTCATGTTTCTTTCTTAAAGAAGGTGATTGGAACTAAGTTCCAAAATCAAACCAACCTTCCCGAGTTGGACGAAGAAGGCTACATTTTTCTATAGCCACAAGAATTTTTGGACTAGCATGAGTGTCATCTATGTTAGTGAACCATCAAGGAAGTGTTAGTTCAATGGAAAGATATAACTCTAGCATATGCCACTTGGGAAACAACTACCATTCTGCATCAATTTCCTCATCTCAAGCCTTGAGGACAAGACTTCTTTTAAGGGGGAGGAAATGTTAGGGACATAACCCCTCACATAGGTAGAATAATATATTTCAATGTAATAAAGATCAATATTAATAAGGCCTAGCAATAAGGAAGAACAAGTCCAATGTAAGAAGACCTAATAGAAGATTCTACTTCTAAACGGATCTTCCTCTAGATTGTTCTTTTCATAGACATATTTATTATAAATAGGAGTCGAGGGTATGAGAAGTTGTGTCTTGGATATTATTGTAATAGATCTCTTCTCTTCTAGATGTTTCCCCCTCGAAGAGGCAAGTAAACATTTCTCTCAGTAATCAAAGTGCTCTTTCAGGTGTTATTCTGGTATTATTTTGGTATTATTGTGGTGTTGTTAGCCAAAGTGGCATCACGACGATTTTCATCTAGTCGAGTCAAATGCAAAAAACACTCTTCCTTAGTCGTTATGTTAGGAACTAATTCCACAACTATTTTTAAGGATGGTATTTCACACTTGATAGGTAGCACGACTTCTAAACCATAAATAAGCTAAAATGGAGTGAAACCTATGGTTTTTTTAACTGAATTACGATATGCCCATAATGATGAAAATAACAAAGTATGCCAATTTGTCTTATGAATCCCTATCATCCTACAAATCATAGTGGTCAAAGTTTTATTGGTATCTTTGACTTGATCGTTAGCCTGCGGGTAATAAGGAGTTGATTTTTCATGTTGTAAACCCAACTTGGACATTAATTCCACCATCATATGATTGCAAAAATGAGTACCATGATTAGTGAAAATAGCTTGGGGCACACCAAAACGAGTGATAATGTGGTTAAAAACAAAAAGTGTTGTAGTTTTCTCGGTATTATTGAATGTAGGCATCACCTCGGCACATTTAGTGAAATAATCCATGGCAACAATGATGTATCCATTCCCCTGACCAAGTGAGGGGTATATGTCATGAATTCGATGCCCCATTTGGAAAATGAACTAGTGGAAACTACAGGATGAAGAGGAGAAGGAGGTTCATGGGATTTACAATTATAAATTTGGCATGCATGACATTTTTGAACTACACGAATACAATAATTAAATATGGATGGCCAAAAGTATCATTCCCTCAAAATATTTTGTGTAGTGGCATATCCATACATATGACCACCACACGTGCAATCATGGAAATCATTAAGTTCTCTTTGGCTTCTTCGTGTGTTAGACATCATCGAAAAATAGAATTGATACTACGATAATAAAGGGTATCAACAATAATGATATATTTTCAATCTTGGTATCGAATACGACGATGGTCCATACTAGACAAATCTGGCCAAAAGGTTTGAGTGTGGAGATAGATGATAATATCCCCATACCATGGGTTAGAAGAGTTGATCATAAAAAGTGATTCATCAGGGATGGTATCTTATGTCAAACTCTATGTTGAAGGAGAATGAAGGTCACAAATCAACTCCACAAAAACTAAGGATTTCTTAGATTTGGCTCTTTCGAATTCTAAATAAAATTCCTGTAGGATGAAAATCCATTTGAAATATTTTCCCCCAATCACCTGACAGGTCAAGATATGTTGCATGGGTTACAATCGGAAAGAAAAATAATTTTTTGAAGGAGAATATAATGACGAAAAAGTTGGACTACTTGAACAATAGCCAAAACCAATTTTTCCACATGTGAGTATTTGAACTCAATTGGAGCAAGGGTTTTACTCGGATAGTAAATCACATGTTCGTCGTGTGAATCATCCTCTTGAACTAGTACCATAGCAATGGTATTTTCAGAAGTAGAAAGGTATAGAAAGTAGTCACAACTATAATTAGGGGGGTGTAATAAAGATGTATGGGTTAACACATGTTTTAGAGCCTCGAAGGCTTTTTTAGCAACGTCATCCCATATAAAAGGAACCCCTTTATTAAGTAGATGAATGAATACTTTAGTTATTTCCTCATAATGAGGAATGAATCGATGCAAAAAAAATTCTTCCCTTGCAAACTTTGGATTTGGTGTAATGTTAAAGGAGGAAGGAGATTAACAATAGCCTCAATCTTCAAAGGATCAACACAAATCCCTTGCTTGGAAATAAGAAAACTGAGGAGACGTCCTGATTCCACACAAAAACACATTTATGTGGATTGAAGTGAATACTATAGAACCGACATATGAGGAAAATCACATGAATATGGGCTAAATGATCTTGACGTCGCATAGAATGTGTAGGTAAATTGTCAAGATATGGTTGAACAATATGCTTAATATCATGAAAAGTGTAAGACATGGCTCTTTGAAAAGTAGCGTCGATAGTTTTAAGTCCAAAAGGGAGTTTTTTATAAGAAAAGGTACCCAAGGACAGATGAAAGCAGTTTTATGTTTTTCTGAAGGAAGTATGTTAATCTGATTATAACCCAAGAAACAATCCATAATGGAGAAAATTTCACTTCCGACACAATCATCAATGATCTGGTCAATGAAAGGAGTCGGGTAATTATCTTTAGGGAAATCCCTATTGATATCATGGTAATAAACATATACATGAATTGCACCTTATTTCTTGTTGAACGGGACAATATTTGAAACCCAATCGGTAAGAGGTACTAGATAGATGAAACCTTGTTTAAGAAGTTTTTCAACTTCCATTTTGATAGCAACGACTTTTCTAGGGTGAATTGGGTGAATTTGTTTTTGGACAAGCTTGGCTCCAAGATATATCTAAATATCATGAACTACAATATTCGGGTCGATACAAGGCATTTCTTCATAGGACCAAGCAAAAATGTCATGGAATTATTTGAAAAATGCTCTATAAACCTTAATTTCTTTAGGAGAATAAGAAGCATCGATATGAATGTTTTCCACGATTCCAGGTTTGATTGAAATATCAATAGGAACAGTATCATAAATAACTCCCAAATTCCCCTCAGATAAAATATTGTAAGGGAGGATAGGAATGGGAGGATCAGGAGATGCCGTAGAATGAGTCTCGAGTTCAATTTTAAGTAAAAAGGAGGAATGTTGATGTCCATCATCCAATGGAGTTTCCTCTAAGGACATAACCTCCATGATACCTTCATCACTGGGAAAAATATTATTGAAAGGATCAAGGGAGGTGAGGGAGGTAATCCATATAGAGTGAGAATACTTGTCTAAGATTGGGCTCATTCGATCATATGCATCAGAAGTAGATGCAAAGGTAGATTCGATGGCTTCATAATTCAACTCCACTGTGATAAGTGGCATTCGATCATTGTAATTATCATATTAGTTTGGAGTAGGAATTACCCATGGATCATATGAACCAAGGGATTTACCAATACCTATTGAAATCATATTGATTTTGGCAACAAAAGGAGAAATTTTGGGTGGTGGGAGTAGAAAATTTCCTAATAACGATGAATCTTTTAAAAGAACCACACCAACATTCTCATAGGAGGATGACAGGATGTTCTCTACAAAATGTACACTATCAACGCATGAATCAGAATAAAAAAGACAAGTTGGTCAACTGTAACTATTTTTCCTTGATGGGGAAAATATAGTACACAAAATAAGGTAGAAACTATGGTAGACATGGCGTAGACCCAACTATGTCCCAAGAGAAGATTGTAGTCTAGAGAAGCATCAACTATTTCAACTTCAATAGTGACAATTTTACATTCCAATATGATTAGTAATGCATTAATAACTCCATATGGCTTAAATCCTCTAACGTCAAAATATTTTCATGTATTAGATGATTGATTGATGGATCGAGAGCTAATAACTTTCCAATAGTTAAGAGACATCACACAAGTCGAGGCTCCTTCATCAATAACAGTGCAAAAATTGTCTTATCTCGTATGAGAACTTGTATTTGAAATGCAAGTTGATGAGGAAGTCTTGGAATATGAGTTTCCAATTCAAAGGCTATCATATTCAAATCATTAGGGTCAAATCCACCTATAGCTGACAATAGTGATTTTCGTTGCGTAGGGAAACTTTGAAGAGCTTCGAGAGCCGACATCGTAGAGGGTTCTTGAGCTAAAGCTTCCACAATATTGTAGTTTTGAGCAACTCATGCATGCAGATTAAACGATAACTTACGAATAACACCTTTGGGAGGTGGTTGAATCATTGTGTCAATTCTCAGTTTATCAATTTGCAAAGGACCAGAAGGGGTTGAAGAAAATGGGGAAGTTTGATCATTAACCTTCTCAGTTGTAGGTGAATAGTCTTTTGCTCATGTAGTAAGTGTGACTTCTTTATATTTATCTATAGTACACATAATTACATAAGAATTTTTTGACACAGAGGGTTGATTTTGAGTGACCATTTTATTTTGTTGAGAGGGAAAAGGATTAGTCAATACCACAGGTGTAGTATAAGATCATTTAAGAAAAAATTTAACATCATCTCGACGTGGACAATCCTTGGTATAATGGTCCTCTTCACAAATTAAGCAAGGATACTTGGGTTTCCATTTTTGTGTCTCATTAGCAAGTGGTGTTTTATTTTTCTCCTTCTGTTGGGAATTTTGTTTAGCTTTAACTTTGTTCTTTTTCTTACTTCCGGATGATTGGTCCTTACCATATGTTGTGGTTTGAACTGTGTTAATTTCAGAAGTTTTTTCTGGAGAAATAGGAGAAGTAGTAGTGGTAGTAACTTGAGTGGTAATAGGGATAAATTTAGATGGATTTGAAGGTTTACCCTTAGTTTCTTGAGTGACAAAACCAACAACACCATCAATAACATGTTATGTGGTAGTACAGACAAAATTTGGGTTTGTCGAAGGTCTAGGAGTGTTGGGAATTGAATCATATAAAGTGTCGGATTGTGAATAAACGAGAAATAAATATTGAGCATAAGCAATATCTTGTTCTTCAGTTATGGTGCCCCCCATTACAACATCACGAGCGATAGGAGGTAGAAAATATTTGGTAAACCAATCAGATAGTAATTAATCCCAGATTCCATATTTAATCAAATGATGTCGACATCACCATTCATGTATGTGATCTGAAATGTGGGTAGACATCGATTTTCATAAATACGTTAAAATTTTGGTTCCGTTTTCATAATGAATTAGCAACTAGAAATGGGTTAAAAAACCCATAGCCAAAGAGTGAAAAGTATAGAAAGTTCCTTGTTTTAATTCTATGTACCATTTAGCGGCACTATCAGTGAGTGTGCGCTAAAAAAGAAATAAATGAATAGAATTTTCATTTAAAGAGTTGGAAGAACACCAAAAATGATAAGTGATGACATTATTTGATGGGTTTGTCCAGGTTTTCCATCAAACTTAGGTAGGTTGTTGGTAAGCAGGGTTATGATAAGAAGCATAAGGATCGACCCCTTGATATGGTTGATACCCATGTTGAGGATTCATGGATGTTGTTGGTGTTTGACCCGAATAAGGTTGAAAATGTGGATGTCCCATAGGACCTTGAGTACCAATAGCATAAGGATTATATCCTTGGAAAGGTTTGCCAGGAGGTACTGAGTACCACTAGCTACACTAGTTTGATGAATGTTTTGTTGACTTTCCATTCCATAGAAAGGCATTCCCCTAGACATTTGACCACCTGAAGGTGGCATGAATCTGATTTGGGATGATCTACCAAGAGGAGGGTTTTGAAAAATAGTAGGTATTGGTTTTCCAGAACGAATGGAGATTTTTGACTAGATCCAGGAACAAGTTGTTGGCCAAATCCAGGAAGAGAAGGTTGTTGGCCAAACCCAGGAGGAAAACCAGGAGGATGTTGGAGAAATCCAAGAGGATATTGTTGACAAAACTAGGAGGTTGTTGGCCAAATCTAGGAGGAGATTGTTGGCAAAAAACAAGAGGTTGTTGGCCAAATCCATGAGGATATTGTTGACCAAAAACAAGAGGTTTTTGGCCAAATTAAGTAGGATTTTGTTGACCAAAACCAGGAGATTGTTTTCCAAACCCTGAAAGTTGTTGGCCAATTCTAGGAGCTAATGGTGACCTTGAAAAATATTACCCCCAAGTAGGCGATGTCGACCCTGGAAAATGTTAACCTCCAGTAAGCGATGACAATCCTGGAAGAGGTTTCCCCCAGTAGAAAATGATGATAATGGAAGAGATTTCCCCCCAATAAATGATGATTATCCTAGAAGAGGTTTCCCTCTAGATACCATGGAACCTATGGAAATTTGACCCATATTTGTAGGTATTGATTGACCTAGAGAAGACTGAACAATAGTCCCACTAGTTAAGGGAAGTTGCTGACTACAAACTAGTTGAGTGGAAGATACTGGAGAAATAGTAGTTTGTGGGATTTGTCCTATATTTAAAAGAGCAGTACCAAAAATATCATTCATAACRGACATACCAGTAGTCCAAGGAGGATAATGAAACAATGAAGGACTCGTCGAAGCACTAGAAAAAAGACCACTGAGAGATTGATACCCAATGAGAAATGATGGTCCACCAAATTCATAGGATATACTAGGTCCAGTAGAAATAAAATATGTATTTGGGATGCTAGTACCTTCAGACATAGGATATGTAGAAGTGGATTGATCCATTGTTGAACCAATGAAGAAGGAAGATGGTGTATGTAACAATGGGATTTCACTATCTTTGATTAAAGAACGGTACCAAGAATTATATCTTCATGGAGATACAAGTGGTGCAGGTAGTTTAAAAACAATTGAATCGTCATCGTCGGATAAAGGTGGGCTGAAATGAAAATGAAAATTTTCATGAGTATATTCTTCAATTACAACACCATCTAGAAATTCTGGATGTTGAGGACTAGTCTGTAATGGTTCAGATACTGGAATGGGTGAAGGAACAAAAGGTTGAGGAATAGAATGTAAGTGTGTTGAGTCTGAACTTGGTCAATGAAGTATTTCAACTTCGTAATCTTGGGTGACTTCGGGTTCAACAAGTTCAGGTTCAGTATTGTCAAAATCGGGTTCTTCAATCCTATTGGTTTCAAGTTGATATACTTATGATCCTTCTATAGTTTTAGTAACAATTTTCGGTTGTGTAATCTCAACGTTGGTATCTTCAGATGTTGTGTTTTCTAGTTATTCAAGGGGTAAACCTTGCATTCTACAATAACGACAAGGAGGTTCGGCCACATTTTAAATTTTCAACAATTATCGATTATCTCTTAGGTCATCTAATGAAAACAAAAAAACATTCTTTAAGAAATCTAGAAAGAAAACACGCCAGCAAACAAGATCTTCTCACATTGTAGAAATTAGTTGGTGATGAAATCCAACATCATAAAAACAATATGAGAAGGAGTGGGTATGGATCAGGTGGATCAGTTATGTTGGTGACCTGCTTAATGGACTTACGCCCAAGTGCTAGTCCCCTTACAGTGCGAGCCGCAGATGACCCTCCAAGGAGCCCCGAGTGAATTTGACCAACGTCTGACCCAGGTATAGTGAAGACTCCCCTTCACCATCACCTAATGTAAAGACCCTAAATATTATGGAAACTAAAGTCACCAACTCATAATCAGCCTTTGGGTGGGTACAGTAAGAATTCAGGTCTAAAAGTATGGGAAATATATCAAGTCTGGAATTCCCCAAGAGGACTGAGAACAAGAGGACTGAATAAGCTTCAGAGGACCCTGAATGGATTCGGGATTCACAAAGTTTTGAGACCAAATGAAAATAGTTGAATCTCAGTAAGAACCACCAATATACTATCGTTCCACTATGTTCGTTCAAGGCTCGAAGGGTTAATATTCATTTCTCTCCCACACATGATCTTGTGTTTAGCCCCTGTGTGAGGGGGGATCCTAGCTATGCCTATACAAAATTGGATTTTTGCTTCTTACCACAAGATTCTATGTTTGTTTTGGAAGATTTGGAAAGTTGACCTCACATCCTATTCCAAAGCTCTAGCCTAAACTAATGTTGGTTTGTTATCAAGAAATAAAAATTGTCTGATGGTTTTATTAAACACTTTGTTTTAGAGGTTGTTGTTTACACAGGGTTATGGAAATGAAACTCATGATGTGAAACCTTGACTCAAAAGTGTGAAAAAGGATATGAGATGAAAATTTAAATTCGATGAATCATATGTATGTGAGAGAGAGAGAGAGAGAGAGGTTTCTTCGTTTAAGAATACAAGTTATATTTCCAAAATGCCTATAAATAGAGATCTTTTAAAAAAAAACAAATTTCAATTTTAAATGATTCAATTCCAATTTTCCTCAAACGATCCCGAATGCAATACGATTCTTCTTTATGGAAAAAATATATGCTTCTCTTTTAAATGTTTTATTTCGAACAAAGATATGAAATTGCAAAATAAAGAAAAGAGATATATCGAAGCAAATGAACCACATTCAAAACTTAAACAAAGAGGAAAAATTATAACAATGCTCCAAAGACTTAAAACCAAACTCAATTCAAAAGTATTGAAACAATTCTTCAACCAGAGTGCTCAAAGCTAAAGAATTCACTGAAGAAAACACTCAATCACTATCTAAAAAATATTCAAGAAAACAATAACAACAATAATTGAAAAGCATTCAAATACTTGGCTAAGAGATTATATCATTTTCAACACAAGAAAATATAAAGAAAGCAAGCTAAAAAATAACAATGTTGAAAATAAGTTATAGATTAACAAGAAGTCTATAAATCAATAAATAAATCAACCCAAATACTTTTATAACATGATATCTCAGACCTGGGAAAAAAAGAACTTTTTAAAAATATTTTTTTCAAAAAGTTGTCACAAGCAGTTGGGATAGACAGTGCGACAAGTTAAGTTGTTGTGGACAGAGAAGTATACACAGTGCGACAATGTCTCTCTATGACTCAAATAAAAGTGTGACAATAACTAAAGTCTAGAAGAAGTAGAAATAAGCTCAATCTTTCCAGAAGAATTTGGGATTATTTGATCAAAAAAAGTGAAATGATGACTCAGGAAGACTCAAATAGGACATAGGAATCTCACTAGGAGAACAAATCAAGAATATCGTTCCCCAATATGGTCACCATTTTGGTTGTGGATAAATTAGTGAATGTGGACATAGACCAATATCCCTAGTTCGGGCACCTACAACTAGAACAAAACGAAACATAATACATTATTTTCCTTAGGTTCAAATGAAACAAAAAAGATAGAAGTTCATACCCTTTTAATCGTTGTTTGTCCTCGCAAGTTGTAACTCCAAGTTCTGGATTAAATGTTTCGTAAAAGTATAGATTTGCAATAGGAACAAAAAAAAAGTGAAAGAAACCAATATCTATATATCTCAATGAACCTATGTAAATAGGCAAGGAAAAATACACACAAAGATCATTGACAATCTTAGTTAGGAAAGGAAAATGTATCACTGTATTATATAATTAGAAAACATATTACAACAGGTGCCTTGGCATTGACAAGATCCTTCCAGTAGTTCAATGCTTTGATACCCTCATAGACTTCATAGATGTCATCATCATCACTAGAACACTTTAGCACAACTAAATCTCTTAGGGCCAAAGTGAGATTCACAAAATCTTAATTACAAATCTAGATCTATTCTCAATTCACCATCATTTCATTATTCCTCTATTCTGTCTTCCTTTTTTCCTTTGGAAGTTGCCTCTTTTATAGAGTAGAGAGGAATCCATGAAGAGGTTAGGATCTCACTAAATCAAGAGAGGCGGGTGAGATCCACATCGATTAGTAAACAACTCATCATTGAAGCTTCTCTTCTAGAACCTTCGATAATATCTTCTTTTTCCCACGTACAAAAGGTTGTCGCACCCTTATATGTGAGAAAAAAGCAACATTGTCGCACTTGGTAGTGATGCAGTCTATGAAAAGTAGAGCTTCCGCACCTTGCTAGAGTGAAACTAATGACAATTCTTTAATTTAGGGACTTGTTAGATTTGCTTGTTTCCAAAATAGTTCTTCCCAACTCTCCTTCCAAATTCTTATGCTTTTAAGGTGTCAGAGAATAGACAGTATAAGAAACTATGAAAACATGTTGTGTAACAACAAAATTGGGTCACCATCACACGAGGACCATCCTTCTGAACCCAACCCAATTGGTAGGGTGTCAGATGAGGGGTAGAAGCAAGTGCCAACTGCTACACCAAATCTTGAGCAACAAAATTCTCGTATCTACCATTGTTGATGATGAGCGTGGCTGGTATAATTTCCTCAGACTCCCGATTTGGGTCCAATCACACAATCTCAACTTCAACCTCTAGGATATTCTTTGTAGCAGCCAAGCTCACCATTGGAAAATGCTACTTCAAAATTCTCATCACGTGGATACTACTTATAATGCTCCATGTTGCAAGTAGATCAAATTAATTGTGCACAAACCTAAGGTACTGCGCCCATACTCGCATTGAGCCTCACTCTATGAGTACACTTCTTTTAATACAATTATAGAAGTAGAACAAATGTCACAAATCCTCTGTGTGCTTTAGCCCTTAAGTACACATATATATTGGTGTGTAATCAACTCTTTTGCGCACAAAGTACTAATTTGTGCATAATCAATCCAATACTACACACAAAATTCTATCACTTTGTGCGCATAGACTACTTAACTACACACTCAACGAATCATACCATGCCTTAGTATATTCTAATCATACCACATAGTTCAACTTACACGAATACTTAGGAATTTTCATACTTCTCATGAGAAACAATATTCATATATTCATTATACATGTAGCTAACAAGAAAGACTTATAACTATCATGCTCACATGTGACGCAACATACATGAATAAGAAACCTGTGTGTGTGTGTGTGTGTGTGTGTGTGTGTGTGTGATAACATTACACAGAGTTAACCACAATATGCAGATGCAAATTCATACATAACATGAACCCATTTAAAATATAACATTAGAGCATACAATAATTAAACAAGCTTGTGAAGAAAACTTATCTCTTATGAAAAGTCACCAACTGTGTGTAGGAATCGGACGTTCCTCCCAGCCATAGACTTTTTCGTTCATAATATGTCAACGAAAAGTCACCCATGAGTTGGGCTTAAACTCCATAGGAAAAAGGGTTCCTATCGCCAGACTATGGTCTGATATTCAACAAAAGACTTGGTCCAAGGTATCAAATGTTGCAACTATCCTACAGTCCCTCGTTTCCCACATGCATGTCCCACTCTAAGAAGTGTTCCCCTTCTCTGCTCAATATTCCTTTGACTTCCCCACTTCCCTTCTGGGGATTCAACAATATGTTGGACAGGAAGTCTCAGAGCCCTATATAAAATTCCCAGTGCACCATGGAACAATTCCCAGCAAACTCCCACCTGGAGAGAGAGCTCATGGGCCTGGAACCTCACCTCTTTGACAGTAAACAAGCCTTCCCAAGCACAGGGTTAAGAAAAAATGACAATAATTTACATCAAAATATGTATTCCTTCATGGAGGAAATTTTGTCTGAAGGATTTCAGAATGAGTGATTCCCCCCCCTAATCACACTAAGACTAACAATATATATTGCATGCCTTCAAATCGACACTTTTCACCTTCAAAAGTAGATTTAGCCACTTGGTGATCTGGATTTAGGAGTGGAACTAACTGATTAACAATTTGAATACAATAAACATAGAGATAGGAAGAAAACACAAATATACAGTGAACAATATCTTTTATTAATAATGAAATAGGTAGAAAGTGTAAAATTGCAGAAGTAAAACTTGCTCGAATGGTGGTAGATATCATTGAGAAGAGACGTGGTTTCTATGCACATCCATCTGAGCAGAATGGATTACAATGAGGCTCTAGAGGCCCTTTTCATATTACTCATGAATGCCAAAACCCTATACATCCAAAAACCTAACCCTATAAGTTGAAACGCTAAAAGTCATGTGGGCCCTATGGGTAAGTTGGTGTAATTTGGTACCTCAACTTCCTAGGGTCGTAACTTTTGCATACGACCTTTGCTTTAGGTGCGTGATAGCCTGTTGGAAAGGTATTTCAAAGAAATACACATTCCACCATTAGAATCTAACTTTGTCTACAGTCTGATTGTGGTGAGTAAAAAAAACAATGTTTAGGGCCCCAAAACATCCCTAAAAGTACAATAAGATGTGTTGACATGAAAACATACAAAATAATCCAATTGGATTAGGTGAGAGGCCACCTATATCCACCTGGAGAATGTGTGAGGCCTCAAACATCCCTAGAAGTGTAGAACTCACAATTATAAATCAGTATAGAAAGACGTGATGAATAAAAAATAGACAGAAGGAGCCAGTTGGAATAGGTGGGTGGCCACCAATATCCACCTGGATCAATCCTCCCCCCTTATGAATCAATGGTATCCATTGCGTTAAGTTCCCCCATCAAGTGAGTAAAATTTTGTTGGATTTGGCCTCGGGTGAGCCACTTTCCTTGGTGTAGGAGTTTCCCTGACCCGTGTGTCCATTATACGATCCATGGATTCTTGTTCCATGCAATCAGGGTTGAGCTCTATTGGTGTCAATTATTTGATGATATCAAATGTGTCAAATATCGGTGGAAAATATGGCTGAAGGAGGTATACATTGTATACTGGATGCATACGAAGTAAGGGTGGAGTGTTGAGCTCCAAATCATTTCTACCCATAGCCTTGGTGATAGTGTAAGGCTCGTAACGAAGTGGGTGAAGCTTCTGATGGGACCCAATGAGATTCTCCTTCTGCAAATGTAACCAGACTTTGTCGCTAACCTGAAATTGATGTGGTAACCTATGTTAATCATGGTGTTTCTTGTACTTAGCATTGGATTTATGCAAAATATCCTGGACCTGTTTGTAGATGTGTTGAATCCAATCAATGAATATAGTGGCTTTGTCAATCGCAGATTAATCAGGGGAAGAGTATTTCTATGTGGTGGAAAGAGGAAGTGCAACATCAATGGGTCCCAAGGGTTGGAAGCCCGGACCAACCTGAAATGGGCTATGGTTGGTGTAAATATGGAGAGCTTTGTTGTAATTGTGTTGGACATATGGGAGACTCTTTTCCCATGTACAAGGATGCTTAGAATTGTACATGCACAAAATGTGCACAATCATCCGATCGACAACCTCAGTATGGCCATCGGTTTCAAGGTGGAAAACAGTGGATTTTGTGAGCTTGGTGTCCAACACATACTATAGACTTGACCAAAAGGTGTTAAGGAACCTGTTGTCTCAGTCAGAGATGATGTTCTATGGTATCCCAAAGTGGACCTAAACTCGTTTGAAGAAGAGCTTGGCAGTATCTGTCGTTGTGACATTCTTCTTATAGGCTGTGAGGATGGCCATCTTCAAAAACCGATCAACGACCACACACATGAAGTCATTTTTGTTCTTGGTGTACGGAAAACCAGACATGTAATCCATGGAGATGGATTCCCATGGCTTCTCGGGAATAGGAAGAGGGGTGTATAATCCTTACTTCTTGATGGTTGGCTTGGAAATGGCATAGGTAGTGCAAGATCTGATATACTTGTTGGCATCTTGTCGAAGTTTTGGCCAATAAAAATGTTTATGAAGAACAACGACAATTTTCTCTACGCCAAAATGGCCTGACACTCGATTGTAGTGGGCTTCCCAAATCATCTTTGCACACTCTCTTGTAGGAAAACATAGATGACCTAGGTGGCACAATATTTTGTCCTAAATATGAAAATGAGTGACAGTGGTGCATGTACCCAAGAACTGATATGTGGTGGCGTAGTCTGGATCTTGTTGGTAAATTTGGGGCCACTACGATGTTTCATGTCCACGGGAATGGAGCACAGTGGTGAGTGTAGCCATAGGAGGCTGACTGAGGCATTCAACGACATGATTGAAGATACTTTTCTTATACTTGATGTTGATATGGAACTGATGCAGGTAGGTGGACCACTTTTGATGGTTTTCGTTCTGCAATTTCCCCTGTGTCTGTATGAACTGTAGAGGCTTGTGATCAGTGTGTATGATCGTCTCTTTCCCAATAATGTAATGTTTCCATTGACGACAGGCTTTTACAATGGAATACATTTCCTTGTCATAGGTGGGGTATTTTCGGACATTATCAGAGAGTTTCTCACTATGGTATTCCACCGGATTCCCATGCTGAGTGAGAACTACCCCCACAACATAGTCAGATGCATCAGTCTCAATCTTGAATGGTTATTTTAGATCGGGAAAAGAGAGTACTGGAGATGAGCACAAACGATATTTCAGATCATCGAATTATCATTGTTTCTCCTTCCCCCACACAAAATTGTCCCTACTACCACCCTTGGACACCTGGATGAGGGCCCATGCAATATGGGAGAATCCCAACATGAACCATCGATAGAAATTGGCTAGTCCCAAGAATCTCTGAAGCTCGGTCAGTGTGGTCGGGGTTGGATAATGATAGATAAATTGGATATAAGCTAGATCAACATGTACCCCATGCTCATAACCAATGTAGCCCAGATATTGGACCTTGTTCATGCCAAAAGAGTATTTTTCCAAGTTGGCATAAAGCTTGTGTTGTCACAGAGTGCTCAAAACCTATTGAATATGCCACATGTTCTCCTTCCACATTCTATTGAATATGAGGATGTCATCCAAATATACTACCAAAAAGGAGTTGGTGAACAGTCTCAATACATCGTCCATTAACCTCATGAAAGTGGTTGGTGTATTTGTTATGCCAAAGGGCATGACTAGCCATTCGTAGAGACCTTCTTTAGACTTGAAGGTTGTCTTCCAGACATCAGTTGGTTTAATGTGACCCTAGTGGTAGCCAGACTTCAGGTCAATCTTGTTGAAGAATGTTTCCACCTTGAGTTGGTCAAGAAGGTCATCAATCCTCGGAATGGGGTAGTAGTTCTTGACTGTGATTTTTTTTAAGGCTCTATAATCAATGTAGAGTCACCAAGTCCTGTCCTTCTTCTACACCAGTACAATCGGGCTTCCACAAGGGGAGGATTTGGGTCTAATGTTCCCCTTTTGAAGAAGCACTTGGACTTGACGCATGATTTCATCATTCTCCATCATTGAGCGTCGATAGACTGTTCCATTAGTTAGAGGTGCACCTAGGGCTAGATCAATTGGATGCTTGACTTGGTAGTGTATCGGTACCCTTTTAGGTGAGGTGAAAATGTCTCTATATTCTTCCATGATCTCGTCCACTTGTTTCTGATGCAAAGAGAGGAATTTTGTAGAGGCCATGGATGTGGTGGCGACCTTGTGCTTACTGTGAGCATGGATTACAAAGGAGATAAACTTATCGGTTTGTGAAATGACCTTACTGCATTTCTTAGCAGAGATTAAAGAAATAGCAGTAGGCGGTGCTACCTCTGGGATCATGTACAATTGTCTACCCAAATTAATAATAACATTGTGTGGTCTAGACACACACACAACATGATGCTTCCACAAATATAGTTGTCCTAAAAGAACATCACAAACTTCAAGGGGAGACATATCACACAGTACCTCATATTTGAAAGGCTTGATGCTATAGGGAAGACGACATTGCTGGCTAACACAAAGATGTATTCCTTGATGAAGCCAACCGATGGTGTAGGGTTGCGGGTGTGGTTTCATTAGCAGGTTCATCCACTTGACGACCTATGCTAAAATTCAGTTCTTTTGACTATCTTTGTCAACAATGAAATTAATTGGAGCTCCCTTGACCCACATCTATGAGTGAAAGAGACATTCCCCTTCCTCTAGTTCTTTTGGTTTGTTTGGACTAACTTTGGTCATAGAAACTGTGGCACTAGATTCAACATCGATAATATTCTTCCCTCCTTTAGGATTTGACTTGGAATTAGAATCAACCTCTAACTCGAAAGCCTTCAGCTCGACCACGAGGGAATTCTTGGAGCGACATTCGTCGGTGTTGTGCCAATGAATTTTATGGTACTCACACCATTTTCCCATTTCCTTCTTCGTCTTCTCATTTCCATTCTTTTGTTGCGGCTTGGATGGATTGTAATAAGGGTGAATATCTCAACTTGGTCCCTTGCTGTGTGGAGTAGGGTTTCCTTTTCCCTGCTTTGGTTGTGAGGGGTTTGTAGATCCAAAATCTTGCCATTTCTGCTTAAAGTTTTGCTCAATATTGATAGCGTATCTATAAGTCGTTCCCAATGAGGCGATATCCATAAACTCCATTTTTGTTTGAATGTATCTATGCAAACCACTGTGATATTTGAGCACCAGATGATGCTCAGAATCTTTGATACCCAATTTGGTGCACAAGGTATGGAAAATATTGGTGAAGTCTGGTACTGTCTGGTCCCTTTCTTGAAGTAAGATGGTCCATTTGGTGTACTAGTCCTCGTAGCTTCCAACAAGGTAGTACTGTGTTGAGCACTTAACACACCCTAAAAATCCTTTATCAATTTTTTTACTTTTTGGGTACCGCTTGATCTTCTACACCGTTTGATTTGATTTTGGGAAATGTTTGTCTTTTCTTATTTTTATGACTCTCATTACCTATCTAAGTTCTCTTGAACTTATGAAACCCCATGACTAAAAATACCTTAACACCTGAATAAAGAATCCACAGCCAAACACTTCACCCAACGCGCTCAGATTCGACATCGGAAGGAATTCAAAGAAGAAAAGGAACCACTTAGAAAACCACAATCCCCGAGCACCGATCTCCATCAGCAGAAGGAAGTTTTGGTTTGTGTTAAGTTTTTTTCATAAATATATCATCAAGCATTGATCTCCATCGACATCAATAAAAGGCATGAAGGACAAACGTTAACAAATAATGAAAAGATATCATCAATAGCCGATGCCAAATGTGCTTTATCGGAATCGGAAAACCCAGAAGGATCACAACGAACATTTTTACCACGATAAAAATTATCCTCGATGCATTTTTTAGCATCAAGACTTTTTCAAGGGAGCTGATCCGAAATCGCTTTGAAGAGTTTATCATCAATCCTGGAAAATTTTCAGCATTGACAAGATAAGTTTTGTTTTAGAACAAATAACTTAAGGGAATTCCTGACTCCGATTAATACAAGCAAATTAATTCATTGGTCTTCAACACCACGTGTCTTTACCAGGTAAGAGGGTCATACGTTCTACTTCTATCCCAAGTCATTCTTGGTTCCTCAGGTTCAAGTCACACCTCCTATTCATCTTTGTCGTGTCATCTTTGTATGGTAAGATCAATCGGCGTTAGAGATTTTTGTAGGAGGATATTAACGAGAACGTTCATAGCACACCCTAATCCCCGATCCACCCACTGAAAGAGCGACACGACAGGACATTTTAGCATTAGATACGATCAKATTTTGAGCATTTAAGGAGCTAATTAATATTCGATCCTTCATTAGTTGCTACCTCATGCGCCAATCAAAATAATCATTTACAATCACCGATAGACCACATCACCACCTGGGCCCCCTCCATCAACCCACGAWGAATTTACATTCTAGAGATTCAGTGGAAGAATATTAAAAATTCACTCATAACCTGAATTGAATGGTTGATGCGACACGGTAAGATGTTTCATGTTTAAAATCTCTTGATTTGTTGTGAACA
This sequence comes from Picea engelmannii, assembly GCA_009831015.1. NCBI lineage: Eukaryota > Viridiplantae > Streptophyta > Pinopsida > Pinales > Pinaceae > Picea > Picea engelmannii. Next base: position 190,428 of record ML801864.1, on the reverse strand, counting down.
AAATCATTATGTGCGTAAGAGAATTCGAGAGCCTCTGAAGGAGAAAGACAAGCAACTTGAAGGTTGTATTGACTCTATGATTATTAGAATAACCAGGTTTTAACAAGCTTCGGAGGTATGTATCTGAGTCTGTAAATTTTACATGGCTATAATTTATATGTTTTTATCCAGTTTTTCACAGTCTCTAAAATTCTTCTTAAGTTGCAAGAACGATGTCACAAGAAATCGAACCACCAAACACTCGTCGAGAGCACCAAATCTAAAATAACTAGAGACAGGTGAATGTTCTTCTCCAGGAACCGCGAGGCAATTGGAGTACGTCCCTAGGAAGAGCCTGTCATCAAGACAACAACAAAAAAGGTTTTCATCCAGCCTCCGGCCTTTGGTGATACAGAGGAAACCACTGGGTCCAAGATTGCGCTCCCACAATGGGGAGATCTCTTTAACAAGATTAGCCAAGAAGAATACCTAGAATATATCCCACACAATGATCCAGGTGAAAGGGCACTTGACGACGATGTGTTCCTGAACATCTGACGGCCATATCTACATATGGTGGAAAGTAGAAACTCCATTTTTCCCTACATAGAAGTCCTAAAGTGGCTCATTGACCACATCAACACACAAAAATATTTAATCAACGATGAAAATGGTGGGTGTTTTGGAGTGTTCCTCTCGGTAGAAGTTCAGAAATACTACAAACTTAGAGACCCTGAGGAGTAGCTAAACATATAATTCATGGTGAAATTATACGAACGTCGTGACACTAGCTGAGTGATGGCCTCATGGTGGAGGGAGGACACGAAGTTTACCAACCGGAGCACTAGCTAGTATGGTACAGTTAACCTAAGGGAGCCATATGTCTATTTGATGGCTCTCATCTATCGATTGTATGGAGAGAAAGATTACTCTAGGCTTTCAGGGCATGGATTCCTTTGGCATACACAGTTGCGATCATCGGGTGTAGCTTCAACTAGGGAGAAATAATCTCCAAGCAACTGAGCATTTGTGTGCAGCAGGCTCAGGTGTCAAAGGAAGGGGAAGTAGCAACGTTTTACATGGCTTCATACCTGCTCGATGTCAGCATGAATCTTTTTCAACATGAATCTGAGTTGGCATGTTGCAGAGCTTCCGGTCCACATCTACTTCAGTGTGCTATGGGAAAATATGTATAAGAAATATTACTCCTTCATATGCGATGAATTCATCACCTAAATTTATTTTATTATTCTTAATAAGGAATGCCCAAGGCTATCGATGGTAGCCAAGAAGATGATATCAAAGGTAGGCCATTGGTATTTGCATGAGCGTGCCACCTACATTAGGGTGTTCGAGGCCACTAGAGCACCACATATCCTACTAGCTCATGTCCCAGACCAGTTTTTCATAAGAGAAATATGTTATCAAACCATCTTGTAGAGTTACAATGACACCCTGTTCAAGGAAAAGAAACGAGCTTTCATACCCTATGGTTTCCATGTAGGGTTCTACTTGGTAAAGGATATTGTTCAAGCCAAACAAGAAGGGTTGATCGAACTCGAGTTCAAATTCCCGATAGGATGATTCCACAAGCACGATCCAAAGGGCCTAGTCTTGAAACATTCTTCACAGGTGTCATCCTATTGGTTGTATGCTCACGACAAGTTCAAAAACTAAGTCTTCACAGAGAACACCCAAGACTGGGACGAGGCGGTGCAAAGGATGGACGACCTAAAAATGACCAGGTTTAAGGCCATGACCATGGATGAACATGAGGAAAAGATAGAGAAGTCGATTCAAGAGGCCCTCAAAGCTAGGGAAGAAATCAGAGTGGTAGAGGCAATAGAGGTGAAGAACAAGGGACTTTCTATGACATCAGAGGCACAGGAAAGGGAATTTCTCCTAATGGAATAGGCACAACGAGTAATTGACCAGCTGCAGAACGACCCAAACCTCATGTAAATGACAAGGGTCCCTGCCGACAACCCAATCGAAAGCCAGGTAGGTCCAAGTGACCTGGAACCAATACAAATTGAAGAGATCATCAAGTTGGATAACCCTGAATTTTCAACACCACAGGTCAGATCACTAGAGGACGTTTCAACTCATCTAGAGATAGCGATGACATAAGGGAGAGAAAGTGGACCAAACCCCCTCCACAACTTAATAATGATATATGATTATGAGAAGAGTTCAGATGTTTTCCTGGTGATTCTGATGCATATCACAGAGGAAAAGGAACCTGAGAAGGCATCTTCCCCAACTCTCGATGCTCAAATTCAAAGCCTTCCACAGAGTTACCAGGAGGTCTAAAGTGTCTTAGACACTGAGCTACTCGATGTATCAGGGACCCAAGTGGATATCCCAAAGGAAGAGCTAGGTTCGGGTGAACATGAAGAAGAAGTTCCACAGTAGGAAATCGACATCTCAACAACTGATTATCAAGTAAGTACCAAGCCTTCCCCTGATGCTTCAATTTTAGCCAGTACTTTACCTCTCGATGAGCAACAAACAGAGGCTGAAATTTCAGAACACATGGAAGAGGTTCAAGAACCCAATCTTGAACAGATATACATCACCGGGAGCCTAGGAAACATGTGTACCTGGGGAGAGAAACAAATACCCAAACTTGTGGATGAGGTTGTTGATATACAAGCCATATCTTATGATTGAAAAAGGAAATCCATCATGAAAATAGCCACCAAGAAGAGGAGGCTTACTCTGGATTGCTCCATCCTCATCACCACAGAGGAGAAATTGATTAGCACCGATCATGCCAAGATGTCTGAACTTATTGGTGCAGGGATGGAAATAAAAGATGCCACGCTAGATATAGTGAGGAAGTATGAAGAGGAGTTGGAGAATCTATGCCATTTGGTGAAATATTATCAGGATTCCACATAGGCCACGATGTTCCTCAGAAGCGAATTCCAGGAGGCCTATGGTAAATTTATGAATGAGAGACACCTTTTCACTATAGAGATAGCTGATTTCTAGGAAGACACCCTCATGGCATTGGCAACGTACAAGGATATGGAAATATGGTATGAGAAAGCAAACCAAGCAGTGGAAAGGATCGACTACATCAATGTGGTTCAATAGGGTCAAGATGTCAAAGAGCACGACATCCGGGTACTAAGGGATAAAAAAATTAGGAAATTAGGAAATTTGGGTGAAAATGGCCCAATAACCTCATCAGAAAATCCAAGAGAAATGGGCCGAGTGCGAAAAGAGATAGACCAATATCAACCGGGTGATGAGAGACATCGACCTTCCAGAATTTGGCACACCTGATGACTTTGTCAACTTGCATGACATAGTCAAATTACATGTCGAACAAGACTCATTGTGGGATGAGGAGATATAAAATATGGAAAACATGGTGCCAGTTCAAGTGCAACAGTTCATGGAAAACCCGATCAAGGCTCAGACAATGTTGCAACAGTTAAGTGCTAGAATAGTCAAGTATCGGGCACAAGCAATGGAGATAAAGGAGATCCTTTCAGACCCAATGGACCAACATAGATTCTTGTATGCCAATACATGTGAGGATATCTTCATCAAATGGTCGGAGTATGAGAAGAATCATCCACTCAAGTGAAACCATTTGATGACTCTTAGAAGACTGAGCGTTGAAAAATGTCATGTTGCAATGTTTTGTTTTACTTATCTTGCACTCTTGATAGTTATTTTTAGTTAATAATATGTTATAAAGAAGTATATCATCCTGTAAGAAGGGGTCAATGGTTTTTTCAAAGACCCTCATTTTTGGATTTGTAAAGAATTATTTCAAAGCTACCTTAATTGAGAAGTCTTGTTTATGACTAGAGACAAGTTTATGTTCATTTTTCATCAAAAGCGTGTGTGATTGGATCTAAGAAATAATTATTTTTTACCTTATCTCATGAATGGATGTTGTAATGAGAAAGAGCCTTTGAAAAAATACAATATGTACTGACATGAAAACATACAAAATAATCCAGTTGGATTAGGCGAGAGGCCACTCGTATCCACCTGGAGAATGTGTGAGGCTTCAGACAACCCTGGAAGTGTAGAACTCACAATTATAAAGCAGTACAAAAAGATGTTTTGAATAAAAAATGGACACAAGGAGCGAGTTGGAATAGGTGGGTGGCCACCAATATCCACCTGGATCACTTGGTGACTCGTTCCCTACCCTCGAGAACTTAGGATAAATACATATCCATCAATTAAACATTCATAAATATTAATAAAATATTCCCTTGACTTAAGCTTCCCCTTTTTTCCTTTTTCGTGGAGTTTATCCCCCATTTATTTTCTTCTAAGTTCATTCTACATTCATAGATGTGATTCTATTAACAATCTCGAGGGATATTACATATACAATACAGGCGCACTAGCCTTTTGCATCCAGGTTCACTAGCCTTAAAATACAAGCATATATACAAAAGCTCTATGGCCTCAAAACTACGTGCTTAATCTAATGTGTGCACTCTTCTTTTGATGTGCCATCCTCACACACTTTCACAAGTGTGTTATATAATATAAAATTCATGATTTCTTTCTTTGATGCATAATCCTCACGCAATCACCAAATTGTGGAATGTGCGCACTAATTTGAATTCAAGAATTGCCACTAACAACTCACCAACTTATATATACACACACACACACACACACACACAAATATTTACAGTTGGGCTTCGACCTAGGGGTATTACATTTCCCTCCCCCTTATTTATGCATTTCACTCAGTGCATTACATACTCATGTATAACCAAAACTTTCAAAAGTCTTCAAAGAGATGTGGATACTTTGTTTGTTGGGTATGTGTTATATTCTTTGCACGACTAGTCCTAGTGTCTTCTACATTGCGTAAAGAGTGAAAGGGGGTTTGAGGGATTTGATAGGCCCCCTGCGTGGGGGTTTGGGGGAAGCACCCCTGAGAAAAAAAAAATCATCGGGAAACGTGTCACATTTTTACCTCATTTTTTCATGTTGCTTCGATTTTCATGTCCATTGTTGGGGAGTTTTTTTGCATATGGTTTTTTCCAATGGTTTTCTATTTTTGGTTAAGAAATTAGGGTTTTTGACTTATCCAGATCATTGTGTTAGGGTTTTTTATGTCATTGTCTCATATATGTATTGTAACATCCCCAACCACCCAGGCTAACCATGATACTCCATAAAACAACCTTACTAAGCTCTGAAAACCATATTGTGACACCCCCAACCATCTACTGGGTTGTGCCATGGAAATATTACAGACTGTATATGAATTTATAAACATATACAAATGCTCTGATATTTTTCCTATATTCATGCGGAAATAATAACAAAAATATGGATGCAACATACACAAGTAAAACCCATAAAACATAAACAAATGTATAAATACACAGCATGTAAATTAACACACAATTGATACTTGTCTTTGACAGAATACCACCAACTTCATGCATACCTTCCACGAACCTCCCAGACTTAGACCATGCTACTCAGAACTCTTAATAGTGGGTCAGCCCAGAGCTTGGACTAAACTCCACCTAGATAAAGGGATTCCTATCTAGGCTGAGGTTACACAGTCAACAAGAAGGATTTCGTTACAGGTGCCAACTCAAACTAACAACCTACATCCTCTCACTCCCAACATGCATGTCTCATCCCAAGAAGTGTGCCCCTTCTCTACTCAACAGTCCTTTAGATACCCTACTTTCTTTCTAGGGCTTCAAAAACTAGGTCGGACATGATGTCTCAAAACATTGTAGTTGTAGTTGGTCTCCCTCCGGAAATCAATTCCTCAACAATTCTCTCACCTAGAGAGAGTTTCTCATGGGCATGAAAACTCACCACTTCAATCCATGGGCCTAAAAATCTGCCTCTTCAAACCGACGGGCCTTAATACCTGCTTCTTCAGTCCAACACTTAAGTCAACCAGGTACAGATACAATAAACAACAAATTTCAGTTAAGGTACTGGCAGAAGCAGCCTATAGGTAAGGTACTAATGCGCTACTAGTCACATGAATATTCTGGTGCACTTCTCATAATAGAAAGGATACAGGTTACTATTGAAAGAGTGTGTTTGGGATGTAGAGGTATGAATCATGGAGAGAGTGGTTGAATGAATGAATCATGAATGCATAATGAATGGATCATGCACTAAGGCCACACTCTTTGTATGCATGTCCCAAATTGGACACTTGTCAAGTTGAGAGCCACTTTGGCCCACTTGTCCCCATCATAAAAAATTAGGATAAAATAATTATTCATACCTTAGTCTTTAGGAATATTTTATAATATTTCTTTGGGAATAACCCCTCTAGCTTATCCCCTTTCCGAGGCTCTTACCCCCCCCCCTTCCTAGTGGATTTTATCCCCCCATACTCTTTATCATGGTTGGTCTACATGCAATGATGTATTTTATTAATTATATGAGTGTTTACATATACAAAAATAGGCTCACTGGCCTTTAACATCAAGGCTCTCCGGTCGAATAATCACATAATCCTTTTGGCCTATAATAACTTGGCTCACCATCCTATAAGACATATTTACATTTACAACTGGGGATCGATATTGGGGTGTTACATGTATATTGCATTGTAAACAATGTATCACTATGAATGAATATAGAATATGATGGTTTTCCCAGTTTGGGTTTCCAGGGGAAAAATATCTGTGTAATGTGTGTATTTTCCATTGTATCTTTTATGTTCTTTTATTGAAAATTTCTTCATAGTAAAATATTGTACAAGGTTAAAATCTACATTTTGTATCAGATATTTTTTGGCTTCAGGGGGTGCCTATGTGGTCAATGGTTTGGCTCAGGACTGTGATAAGCCTTGTTATAGTGGGAGATCTATGGTATTGATTTTTTCAAGTCAAAAGAAATGACGAGCAGTTCGAAAATGGAGA
>ML801864.1:114301-152021 GCA_009831015.1 Picea engelmannii | reverse complement strand
CCACGAAGGGAATGTCCATTGGACAAAAAGCCAATCTGCACCATCTGTGATAAAGATCATGAAACTCAACAATGTCCATCTTTACTAGGGATCAAGGTACCATTACAACCAACTGATGAAGAAGCTGAAGCTGTCTATCTATTGACACAGAGAAGGTAATGGTAACTGCGGGGACAAGGTATGAATCCTAACATGCCATTTACATCTTCTAATCGTTGGAATAACTATCCTTCTTTCAATCAAATGAGTTACCCTCCCTATAATCAAATGCAATATCCAAATCAAATGAATTACCCACCCATGCAACAAACTAACCCACCCTTTGTTGATCCATCAATGTGGACTCCTTGGCCTCCACAACAACCACAACCATATTAGAACCAATGTAATCCAAATTGGAGAGGACAACAACCCCCCTTCCCAAATCAATTACCTCAATCACAATTTCTGCAACCACTCTCCTTCCCATCAAGTACTCCACCAAACAATAAAATGATGAGACCCCAGCTACCTGTACAACCTAACCCTAACCCCAATAATAAAGTTGTGCAGTGCATTGATATTCATAACCAGCCTACATTTTCTCTTCTCCCTACGCAATGCAATGATATTCATTTACGATCTGGGAGAATAGTAGAACCTATCATAGCTGATGTTACCTCTTCTAATAAAGGGGAAGCAAAAGAACATGATGTACCTGAAGAGGTACAATCATCCTCTAACAATGTTGTTGAAACAACAAAACCACCATTTCCTGAGTGTTTAGCTTTGACTAAAACACCTAAGCCACCCGCTTTCAATCTTCTAGGGGAATTACAAAATCTTTATGTCAAAATTCCTCTACTACAAGCACTCTGAGATGTACCAATCTATGCCAGGACGATGCTAAACATTTGTGTTAAGAAGCCTGGTAGGAAAATTAAGGATTCCCTCACAGTCCATGTTATGGGTGACTTGTCTGCACTAATGTCAGGTAAAGCCCCCCAAGTTAAATATGGTTATCCCGGCCACCCTACTGTCTCAGTACAAATTGGAAAAATGATAATCCCTCGAGTCCTAGTAGACTTAGGTGCCACTATCAATATTATGACTCTGGAAACCTCACAACTGTTACAATTGCAAAATGAAACCAGAGACACCCCGACTATCCTAGAATTAGATGACCGATCCACAATTAAACCAGAGGGAGTCATTGAAGACCTAATTATCTCAGTGGAATCCTGGAATTACTCAGCTGACTTTGTGGTACTACAACCTAAAACAAATTTGGGGGGCCACCCTCTAATTTTGGGCAGGCCTTGGCTAGCCACAATAGATGCTTTTATCAGTTGTAGATCAGGTTCAATGAAAATTTCCAACGGTTATGAAACTAAACAGCTTACCCTCTACCCTCATGCTACACCCTTGATTAATAATGATAATTCCATATGGGTAGACCTTGATGATCAACTTACTCAACCCATCTTGACTATCGGACAAGCTTTAAGCTTTAAAGATGCCACTAAGGATGAAGTAATTAATAATTTTATTTGTGAACCCTCCTCTGTGACTCCAGAAACTCATAACCAATTAGCTGCACTGTTGGAGTCAGATAATTAGGAAAACCTTAACTCTGAGAACCCACCCCAAACATCTTCCACCATCTCTTCTAAAAGCATACCAGTAGAAATTGAACCTGGAAAAACACTGAACATAAACCCTAACCTGATAGATGTTGAAACACAACAATTAATGAAGTTACTTCTGGAAAATAAAGAAGCATTCACATGGGACTATACAGATATGAAAGGAATCTCTCCCGAATTATGTACTCATCGAATATATATTAAGGAAGATTGTCGATCGATATGCCAATCTCAACGACGAATGAACCCTAATTTAAGAGAAATCCTTAAAGAAGAACTCCAAAAATTGCTTAATGCAGGGTTTATATATCCTATATCAAACAGTGAATGGGTTTCCTCGTTGGTAATAGTTCCTAAGAAAAATGGGAAATGGAGAGTATGTGTGGATTATAGAGCCTTAAATAAAGCTACTCAAAAAGATCACTTTCCATTACCATTCATTGATCAGGTGTTAGACAGTTTGTCAGGGAATAAATTTTTCTCAGTTTTAGATGGTTTCAGTGGGTATAATCAGATCAAAATTGCACCTCAAGATCAAGATAAAACCACTTTTACTAGCCCTTGGCGAACTTTTGCTTACAGAGTTCTCCCATTTGGACTATGTAATGCCCAACAACCTTTCAAAGAGTAGTTATAGGAATCTTTTCTAATATGCTTAATGACTCTATGGAAATTTTTATGGATGATTTTACCCCTTATGGTGTTTCTTTTCAGGAAGCACACAAAACCTTGAGAAAGTACTTAAACGATGTATACAATCTCACCTCTCCTTAAGTACAGAAAAATTCCATATGATGATGAGTGAAGGAATAGTGCTTGGACATTTTATCTCATCTCAAGGAATTCAGGTAGACCCATCCAAGATACAAGTCATTAAATATATTCCTACTCCCAAAACCCAAACAGAGGTAAGAATTTTTCTAAGACATGTTGGATACTACAGAAGATTTATCAATTTTTTTTCCAAAATAGCTTCTCCCCTGTTTGTGCTACTGATGAAAAATGTTGAATTCAAATGGACTAATTCTTGCCAGGAAGCATTTAATACACTTAAACATCAGTTATCTACAACTCCTATTCTTAGAGGACCTGATTGAACACTTCCCTTTCATATATCCTCTGATGCTTCTGATACTGCAATAGGAGATGTCTTGGGACAAGAAGAAAATCATCTCCCTTATGCTATTTATTTCATTAGAAAGAATATGACTCCTGCTGAACTCAATTATACAGTTACCGAAAATGAATTCTTAGCAGTTATCTATGCTATTAATAAATTTAGACATCACATTACTAGCTACTCTACTCTTGTCCATACTGATCACTCAGCTATCAAATATTTAATGAACAAACCTATCACAAATGCTCGAGTCACCAGATGGTTACTATTATTGCAAGAATTTGATATTACAATTGTAGATAGACCAGGAAAAGAAAATGTAGTTTTTGATTTCCTTTCTCGGTTAAAACCCAATTATGATACCCCAGTAGATGATTCCTTTCCTGATGAATATCTATTTGCAGTATCTGCTCACTCACCTTGGTATGAAGATATCACTAATTATTTGGTTGCAGGGAAGTTACCACCACACCTATCCCACTGAGAGAAAAGAAGAATCATTCAACAAAGTGCTCGATATAGCTAGATAAGTGGGTGTCTTTTTCACACAGGACCTGATCAAGAAATCCAAAGGTTCATTAACGAAGATGAGGTTTATAATCTACTAAAAGCTTGTCATGATGGCCCTTGTGGAGGGAATTTTGTTGATAAGAGAACAACACATAAAATTCTCAGGATGGGGTACAATTGGCCCTCACTTTTCAAAGATGCAAAGAAATATGTCCTGGCCTATGATAGCTACCAAAGAGTGGGCCAACCTAATCATAGAGATTAAATTCCATTAAACCCCCAGATAGTACTTGAACCATTTGAAAGATGGGCCTTAGACTTTGTCGGACCCATTAACCCCCCATCCAACCAAAATGTTTACATAGTGGTCTGCATAGACTATATGACCAAATGGGTGGAGGCTAAAGCACTCCATAGAGAGACTGAAGAAGAGTTATAGATTTCTTATTTGAATACATCTTCATTAGATTTGGAGTTCCAAGAGAATTAGTTACATATGGAGGACCTCCTTTCACTTCTCATGGTTTTAAAGCCACCCTTCAAAAATATCATATTCAGCATAGAATGACTACATCATACCACCCCTAAGCCAATGGACAGGTGGAAAGCACAAATAAAGTAATAGAAGCCATTCTCACAAAAACAGTGAAGGAAAACAGAAAGGATTGGTCTGACAGGCTCCCTGAAGCATTATGGGCCTACAGAACTACCTGGAGAAATACTACAGGATTCTCTCCCTATGAATTAGTCTATGGAAAGAGTGTTGTCTTTCCTGTGGAATTTGAAATCAAAACCTTAAGGACTGCTTTAGCTGTCAACCTTGATTTGACCAATGCACAAACAACCAGGTTGCAACAGCTTAATGAATTGGATGAAAAAAGATTAGATTCCATTCATCAGACAACTATGATCCAACAACAAAGATCAAAATGGCATGACAAAGCTATCAAGCATAAGCAGTTCCAAAAAGGTAATTGGGCCCTACTATAAGACTCTCGGTTTAAAGAATTTCAAGGGAAACTACGTACAAGATGGCTTGGACCTTACGAAGTAGACACTGTTTTCCCCAATGGAACAGTAATGCTCCTCACAACTGATGATTCTAAAACATCGTTACTTGTAAATGGTCATCGGCTCCATCTGTACCAGTGCCCTATTTCCAAAGAATATTTTAAGGCCACATGTGTGGCAGACTCTCATTACCTCTTTTTAGAGGAGGCTCCTACCCCTCATTGCAATTATTTTTTTTTAATTTAATTTATTTAGTATTAGATTAGATTTTGTTTACTAATAATCCCTATCAAGAAATATTATGTTACAATCAACTTTTGCAAATTCCCGATCAAAGCACAGGCCTACTAAGAAAGGACGATCCTACTTCAAGAAGAGGCAAGCTTTCCCATTGCTGAAACACCACTGTTCAACAACTCTTTTCTCTTTCTTCATTGCTGAAACACCACTGTTCAATAACTTTTTGACTCTCCCCACTGCTGAAACACCACTGTTCAGCAATCTCTTACACCACTTCCCCCATCACTGTCAACAACCTTTCACCATTTTTCCCATTGCTGAAACACCATTGTCAGCAACTTTTCGCCATTTTCCCATTACCAAAACACCACTATTCCACATTTCTTCACATTTTCCCATTGCTGAAACACCATTGTCAACAACGTTTTGCCATTTTCCCATTACCAAAACACCACTGTTCTGCAATTCTTCACATTTTCCCATTGCTGAAACACCACTGTCTTCAACCTTTCACCATTTTCCCCATTACTGAAACACCATTGTCACCAACTTTTGACCATTTTCCCATTGCTGAAACACTATTGTCCAACAATTCTTTACAATTTTTCATTGACGAAACAACACCGTTCAACAATTGTTTCTCCCTTCTTTCTGTTGCTGAAACACAAAATTTTCAGCATTCTCTGTCAATAAGCTTTTGCACTCTCATACTACATTTTTTCCTTCCAGTCAACAAATCCTTGATACAATTCATTTAACAAATCAAAAAGTCTCCGCCACGGCCACTACCGAACTATTATGAACAAGCTCTATATTTTGTTTGATGTATGAATCAAAAGGTAAAGGTGAGGTATGTAAATTTTATGTAAATACAATTAAGCTATAGTTAATGAGAAGATTCCAACTCATCATTACCACTCATGTAAAATCATGTTGACGGGCGAAACTGACCATCCATCAATTGAGAGAGTGGAACCGGTCCGGGGTTGTCTAATAACCCAAACCGTTTGGAATGAACCACCCTGACGGGTTTAGCGGCTCCGTTAGCTGTCTAAGGTCCTAAGGAAACCAAAGAGAAAACTAATCTAAACTAACTAATCTAACTAAAACAATTAAAACAAACAAAACTAACTAACAATAAAACTAAATAAATAAAACTAATAAAACTAACAAAACTAACTAACAAACTAATCTAAATAAAACTAACTACTAAACAAACTAAACTAAAACTAAACTAAACTACTCTAACTATTCTATATACAATCTACTAATTAATATTATATTAACTTTAATAAACTGTCTAATTACTAACTGCAATATCACTTATTCACAAAATGTACAATATAGACCATCTACAGATTTAATTAAAACCTGCAAAACTCATTATATTCTGCCCTAAGACAACGAGATATGTTTTTGTTTATTTTTTATAAATAAGAAATAAAACTTACTCAGATTAAAAAACCTAATATAGTTAAACATATATATCTAACTAAACTTATATCTAAACTACACTACTAATAATATACTAAACAAATAAATGACAACTGACCTGGAAACGCTCCCAATTTGTCATGTGTATGATGACTTTGAAGCTGGTCGGAGGAAGGAAACTCGCACCGGATGGTCCAAAAGCTTTTCGTAAACTATAGGCTGCGCTGCTCTTTGAGTTTATTTACAGGACAAACAAGACATAAAAAATCATAACAATTATAAGATTTATAAATCTCTGCAATAAGGGAAACTTGTTATGCAAAAACTCATACTTAATAATTCAATTAATGAAGAAGAGAAATATGTCATCCATGAACTGAATCAAGTAATTGCTATGTCTTTTATACACTAGAAGAAATCAGATATGGATTGTATTGATTAAATTAGATCATTTGCAAAAGACTAAGATAGCTAAAGTAGTCATTAACCAGATGCAAATTGATACACATAAACATAAAACAAAATATTGATATCATGAAAAGATAAAGATGTAGCAGAATATCAAATCCTGTCTCAGTCTGTATTAAAATTCCATATCCTTGTTCTCCCATGAATTAGGATGATCATTATTACAAAAATAATAAATATTTATAATTTTTTCCAGAGGGTAAAACCTCCCTGTGGCAGTTATCAAACTATTTACATAATCTGGGAAGATATTCCCAAGATCAACTAAACTAGGAAACTAAAATGATATCAAAATATTTCAAATATCCCCTAACTACTCATCAAATCCAATGCAATTTCAAATTCATTTGCAAGGGACCAGAAATAACAAGTTAGAAAGACATTTTATTAGCAAAATAATAAAAATTTAATTCTATAGACTTAGCTATAGAATCATCTGATTCTGTAGCTAGTCTAAAATAACATACAAGATCAGAATGGAAATTGAATCAAATCTTTTTAATAAAATCAAATTGAATTAACAACCAATAACAAATCATTTCATTTGAGAATGTTATATCATTTGCAATCCAATAGAATCAAATTTCAATAACCGAATAGAGAAATAGTCATACTCTGTTTCGATTGTAATCGGGTAGACATAACCAAACAGTTTTAAAAATTGCTTCATATCCAATTCGAAAAGTAATGCAATCAAGCATATGACAAGCAAACATCGTGTTTTTCCAACAACAGAAGATACGATCCGATCAACACAGAATCATTTTAAAATTGTTATAACTGTCATGACATTAAACGATGCACGTGATAGGTAGACCAATTCGAACAGGGACGAGAATCAACTCATACAAAATCATAACCAGATTAATTTGTCTTTGATTAGAATTGACATAAGTGATAATTGGTTATTGTAAAATGGGCAAATAAACTCGATTGGTTTTGAACGAAATCATTGATTTGAAATGAATCATGAACGAGTTTAACATAGAAACAAATCGTGAATCCGGATATAAGCAATCTCATTTTACAAATCAAATTCAAACAGAGTATCTATCGCAAATACGAATCCAACTGATAACATGGTCTAGCTAACAGTAAACTAATGCGAATTAACTGGCTGGTTTTTTAGCATACTCATTATGAATTAAATCTATTTTAAGATTTGAGCGCGTTGGTACATGCTTAAAATAAACAACATTGTTTCCTAAGAAACAGAGTCACATTGGAAATGATTTGAGTTGAAATCTTGTTCTTTAAAAATCATAATGGCACAACAAACCGTAACAATTAACCTCATCGAAATTGTTACCAATCATAGTGTATTCATTATAACAAAATCAAATCGAAATGTGATTGTGTTCAAAATTGAATATGAGAAACAACTCCTATCTAAAATAGATGCAAACGACTTCAATTGATAGAAGAGCATCCCTCTTAACTCAATCAAAAAAATCAAATCCACACCAAGATTAATCAAAACGATGAAAATCTAATAGAAGCTAAACTGGGAATACGAACTTCCTCTTAGTAAAAGCAAAGCTATGTATAGAATGCATACAATGTAACAGAGCCAATCAATGCTGTAAACAGAACTGTTTAAAACCGATTTCGAATCGTTACATAAACAAGTGATATCAAAATATACCTGTGTGATGATGAGGCTACTCAGTTATGCCAATTTAGAATTCACGACAACTGTGGTTGATTCCACATTCTTAAACAAGATGGATCCTGTCGTCTTTTGTTTCTTATCAGTGGCTTGTAGCTTGGCCTTTTGACTGGTAAGCAGTGCAACCTGGTCCTCCAAAGATTGAATTTTTGACTGGAGAATCGGAACATCCAGATAATATCGCTCTAACCACGAACTGCATTGATCAAAGGGTGGCATCATAGGTTTAGATAGAGCAGGAGAGGGTTTGGATAAATGACTAGGGGCTTCACAAGGCAACTTAATGCCTAGGTAGTTAGGGTCATCCTGTAGGCAAGGGGTAGGTTTGACACAAAGTCATACGAGGGTTCGACACACAGATCTTTCGAATAGGGGTATTCGCTAGCCAAGAAACGCTCCACTTCTGAATCAGATTCCTCACTTAACACGATAGGGTTAAGCTCGACAGGGGGTTTTGTCTTATTTCTTACCATCCGCGAAATCAAATGGGCATTCTTTCTCCCTTTGGCGTTTGTAGTGCGGTTTGCCTTGGGATTTTTTCCCATAGGCTTAACAGTCTCAACACTCCTAGTCACAGTGTGGGGTGGGTCGGTAGGAAGGTCGACCAATGGTTTGGGCAGTAGGGTATGGTAGGGTACCGGAGGTACAACCTTGACCTCGCTCACCACAGGTTTGTCGACCTGTGTAAGGTTTGAATCCCCGAAACCATTGCGAGCCACAGAATTGCTCCAACAATCCTCGTACAGACTCAAATGACAGACAACAATAAGCTTCACCAACCCATAATGAAAAAGGCTACTATCAGCCTGGTTTCTTTTGTACTTCTTTGACATTTTAAATAGGCTTCTATGCAAATAATAGGGCATATTGAGCTGATAACCCATAAAAACCATTAACAAACACATATGGTGTAGGAATACAAACCCATACCGACCCTCACAGGTGATAAACTGTTTGATTATCATCAATAAATCGTGCCAACGTTGTTTAAGCATGGTCACGGGCATACCTTTATCATAGGAGGTGATTTTGCGTGACTGGAAGAGTAGTGTCCATGGGACCTCCTCTACTTTGCAATTCTTGGACCATCGTTGTCCAGTGGCAGGCAAACCCATAGTAAGACTGATAAATTGTTCATCAATTTCCAATTGAATATCGTCGACCTTGGCTCGACAGCGATCAAAGGTCATGGAAAATTGTCGAGCTACGCAGAGGTTAAAACCCTCGAATCTTTGTATAAATGGAAGCCACCCATTTTCCTTGAGGTCACTGCAGGCCTTGTCAAACATCAACATCGTTTGGCTCCCATTGGGTTCAGCTCGGACGACTGGTGCCATGAATCATGCACATGGTAAGGGTAGGATTTGAATTCACCAATGCACAGGAGTAGAGCTATTCAGTCTAAAAACAATGAATGATCAAAGGGGGAAAGCATTAATGCGCGCATGCGAGGGTAGTGGAGTTATTCACCGCCATGCACAATAGTTATGGTAAAGTACAACCGCCAAGTTCCACATCTGTTCAAACAATCATAGCATAGCTCAAAAACCATATCATTTGGACAACCAAAGAATCAAATGGTGAGTGTTATTCCAACACGCCAAATCAACTATAGTTTTTCAAACCATTGACATTCAATGTGAAACCAACCCCAAATGTTAACCATGCACCATGTATAAATGTTTAACCAATGTGCCAAACGAGTTCATAATAGTTGACAATCCAAAAGTCATAAAAAGATTAACATAAGGATCATATCATATATAAAAACAAAAATAAATCATAACCCCTATGCAATTCATAGAATTAATGATTAGAAAACTATAAATCCATATGATCAATGCCTCATAAACTTAATAAAATCAAGTTATGCAATCAATATAAAAATGTCCAATGAGAATAGTTTTAAAAGTCCTTTCAGTCACATAACGATAAACAAAAGATAAGCGCAATAGGCATATCAATAAAAAGGTCATGACAGTTCAGATAGTGATCAAAATGTGACTTCAAATAGAGAAATTTTCACGCTTACAGTCGTGAAAACTTAACAAAAAATAAATGTGTAAATGTCCCAAGAAATACAAATTGACGTTTATTCGAAATTGCGACAAAACTTGATGTTTACAAAACATGGGTGTAGGCAGCTTATAGACGATAGGAAAAATGAGTTGGCTGCCAACAATGGCGACACACTGGTAGAAATAGTTATCTCTGTCAAAAGAAACAAATTCAGATTTAGGACATCAAAGAAAATTTCAACTCAAAAATAACAACCAGAAAATTGTACTAACATCATCATTAATCATTTTTTTCTAGCAGTGTTTTAAAATATTAAAACCAATAACAATATTAAGATTAGCAAGTCACGATATTAAAGATAAAATCTTCAATACTGTTGGCATGGCCACTACTTCCAGCAGGCGTCCATAGCCTCGACAGGGTTGCCATTTAACCCACTCTGACATTTGTATCATGTCAAGAAGTTTTGGATCAGAATAAAGGACATTAAAGAGGTTTCTTATATTTTCGCAGATTTTCATGTATTCGACATTGCTTCGCTGGCAGCAGGCCTATTCAGTACCCCGACGAAGTTGTCTTGGTGCCATGCTTGCATTTACCCACTGCCAGCAGAACTGTTCAGTATCCCAGCGGGTTTACAAGCACTTCCCACAACTCTTATTCATATTTTATTTTGTTCTTCAAAGGTATATAGCTAAGCAGGGTGACCCTGAAAATTTTAATATTTTAACATATTTTTTCAGACCTCATCAGAAATTTTTGCACTGTCCTTTATTCATCTCCAGAGATGTTTTATTTATAAAAAAAACTTTCTACGACAGGGAGACATCTTTTTTGAGTCATTCCTTTATGGAAATGGGACAACATAAAAAGATAATAGATGATCATGACAAACTTTGCTCAGAGATTGAAATCAGTAAACTTCTTTCAAACAACAGAATTTTTCCAACATAGATATCAGTTTCAGCAATGTATCATTGATGTTTGTACATCTTTTTTAGAAGTTATTTAAGCGAAGAAAATCTCTAATCATCTTTGTCTGAATAGCTCAGTATACAGGTATGTGTATTGTTCAAAAAACACAAAAACTGATAAATTCAAATCAAAATCAAACATAAAGCAAATGAGAAAACAAAATAAAAGAAAAATATGTACATAACATACAAGGGTAGTTATCATGCAAAGTATCTTTTCATGGCTTGGCCATTCACCGGGTAGGTGTCAAGCTGCCCTTCAAGATTCTGCAATCGAAAAGAACTAGGACCCAACTTTTCAGCAATTAAAAATGGTCCAAGCCATAAGTTTTGAAATTTGGTGTGCTCACCCTTTCCCTCGTGCGGTTTATCCCACTTCAAAACGAGATCGCCTACTTCAAAATTCCTATCAGAAGAAGAATTAGAATCGAACCAGATTTTAATCAATTTTTGATGTTGATCTAACTTACGCTTAGCTTTGGTTCTTACTTCTTCCAACTTCATCAAAGAGTTAATACGGCTTTCTAAAGAGGGACAATCTTCTTCTTGAACTTTTTGTGACAACTAAAGTGAAGGAAGAAGAATGTGAGGTGGCAGAATAACTTCTCTGCCATAAACAAGAAAAAAGGGGGAGTTACCTATCATGGCTTTGGGTGTTACCCTATCAGCCCATAGTGCGTTTAGTAGTGCATTGTGCCAATTCTTATGATTTTCAGACACATTTCTCTTGATTATTTTGATCAAGTTCTTGTTTGTCGATTCTGCTAATCCATTGCCCTGAGGGTAGTAACTAGCAGAAAAATTCAACTTAATTCCCTTTTCCAAAGTGAACTCGGTCATCTCAAGAGAAGAAAAGTATGAAGCGTTATCAAAGACTAGACAATCAGGGATACCGAAACGATTGATGATATTCAAATTTAGGAAGGAAATTACATGACTGGTGTTGACAGTTCTTAGTGCAACAGCTTCAGACCATCGAGTAAAGTAATCCATGGTTGTCACAATATACTTGTGATGTTGCGAGGATGGAGGGTTAATAGGACCTATGATATCAAGGCCCCATTGCTGGAAAGGAGAATCCACTGAAACGGGTTGCAAAGGAAAGGCTGGTTTTTGCAACCGCCCTGATGCTTTCTGACAGATGATACATTTATGACACAAGGCATGGGCGTCTCTAAAAAGTGTGGGCCAGTAATAACTGGCTCTCAAAACCTTATGAGAAGTGGTGTCACCACCAAAGTGGCCACCATCTTCTCTTGCATGCAACTCAAGCAAGACTTTTTCTGCTTCGTCCTTTTCAAGACAACGCATCAGTACGCCGTCAAAACTCTGACGAAACAGGATACCGTTAACCAGATGAAAGGAGGCAGACTTCAGTCTCAGCGCTCCTATTTTAGCGGCGTCAAGGTGACGGGGGGCTGATCCATGTTCAATACAAAATCTTATATCGTCGTACCAAGGACTAACAAGGTTTTGTGCACAACAGATTAGGCTTTGATCGCTTTGTCCTAGGTTTGACTTATCACTATCTTTTTGTTGTCCAATTTCTGAATCAACAACCAACTTACACAACTCTTGGCCTCTCACGATCTGAGCTGGGGTGATTTCTAAGTCATACTCTTGCAAGGAGGTGACCCAGTTGGATCTTTTCTCTCCTAACTCCTTCTGCACTAACAAGTTCCTTACGACAGGGTAGGGGACAATGACTTTCGTCCTTGACTTCAAAAGATATGACCGGAAATTCTTAACTGCTTTGAAAATAATGTAGGCTTGCCGATCGACTGCTGGGTAGTTAAGTTCATCACCTTTGAAAGCAGAGCTCATAAAGGCGATGGGTACTTCATTGTTATCTGAATTATTTTGAGTGAAGATGGCAGCATAGGAACGATCAGAGGCAAAAGTATAGAGTGTAAAATCTTGAGAGAAGTCAGGGCTCATGAGAGACAGAGCGTCTATTATGGCCTTATTTATAGCATTAAAAGATTGGTTTTCTGGGGATACCCAGTGATATTGGGTGTATTTCTTAATCAGGTTTTGCAGAGGTCTAACTATTTTGGAGAAGATGGGGACAAATCTTCTCACGAAGTTAATTTTTCCTAAAAAAGACTGCATGAATTTTTTGGATGTAGGTGGGGGAAGTTTAGCGATGATTTGAGTCCTCTCGGGGTCAATAATCATCCCATTGCTAGAAACAATGAATCCTATAAGTTTACCCTATTCTTCTACAAAGATGGACTTCTTGGGGTTCAGAGAGATGTCGTATTTATGACATCGTAGCAGAATGGCTCGTAATTGAGTTAGATGAACGTCTTTATTTTTTGAAAATACAGTCACATCATCTAAGTAAACTACGATGGACTAATTGATTAAGCCTCGAAAAGAAATGTCCATTTCTCTCTGAAAGGTAGCACCAACATTAATCAATCCAAAGGGCATTTTGTGATAAGCATAAGTGCCCCACGGGGTACGGAAGGTAGTTTTCAGTTGGTCTAGCGAAGACATCAGGACTTGGTTGTATCTGGAGAAACCATTTAGCAAGGATAGCCTCTCGGAACTAGATACTTGTTGAAGGATCTGTTCCATGGGCGGGACAGGATAGTTATCTTTGTCATACGCTCTATTGAGGTTTCAGAAATCGACACAAAGTCGGATTTCCCCGTTTTTCTTCCGCATTGGGACAAGGTTGGACACCCATTGAGTGTGTCTAATAGGAAATATTATTTTAGCACTTAGGAGTTTATTCAATTCTTTTTGAATGGTCATTTCAAGTTTAGGGTGCATTTTCCTCAGTTTCTGTTGGAAGGGTAAGATTTGGGGTTTCATCGGGATGACATGCTGTATGATATTAGGATCGAAAGTTTTGAGATCATCGTATGTACATGCGAAGACATCTTTAAATTCTTTGAATAATTTAATGAATGCAACTTTTTCTTATCGAGAACATCCCAATCCTAAATTAATGCATTGAGGTTTTTCATTAGTTCCTAAGTTTACTTTTTCATAAGACAATGAGGAACTATTGGTTTTACAATTGACCGTCTTTTTAAATTTATCTTCAAAATCATAAAACTTTTATAATTTAACTATGGATTTGGGTATCGAGTTTACCATATCCGATAGAAATTCAGGAGATTTTGGATCAGGTATTACCGTAAATTCATGCAAATTGTCGTTGTGCATGCATTCATCTATCACCGCGCCTTGAAAGGTTTCTTCCATGTGCAGAAAGTCAATGATTTGTTGATCATCGTCAAATACTCTCCAGTTAGTGATATTGTCAGGAACAGATGGTCAAAACAACAGCTCCACGGAGAATGCGTTTGGGGATAAGCCTTCTGCAGGAAGAAGTTTAGAAGCTACATTAGCTAATAAATCTGCTTCAGTGTTATTTGATCTAGGAATGAAATTTATATTGAATGCAGAAAATTTATTCATCAAACTCCATACCTCAGACTGGTATCTTTTGAGATGCGGAGAAAGACAGTGTATAGAATCTCTCACCTGTCTAACCACTATTTCAGAGTCACCAAATACAACTAGATTTTGAATGTTCATGTCCAGAGATTTTCTGAGACCTTGCAGCAAAGCCTCATATTCTGCAGTATTGTTAGTACATTCAAATTCTAGTCTACAAGCCATTAATGTCTTGTTACCTATCGGATTGATAATGATGCAACCTGCTCTAGCTCCTTCTTTAGATTTAGAACCGTCGAAATATAGAGACCAAATTTGATTTCCATCGGGCTCATGGGACTGTTGTATAGAAGCTTTTGGTTGCACATATGCTATGATCTCAGACTGCTGTTCTGGATTGATGATAGGTGAGGCCTCAGCCATGAAATTTCCGAAGAAGGTGTCCATCCCTTGGACTTTGGGTGAATCATCTGGAGGTGTATATGGTTCGTTAGGATTGTTCAAATCTGTAATCGTGAACTTTAGGTAACGTTCACAATTCACTCTGATCTTGTTAGGCTTACCATTATCTGGAAGCCATAAGTGAGACCAGTCTGTTGCAAAGTAACCATGTAGTTGCTCTGACCAGTCCCTGCTCAAAAATAGACCATACACTTCTGGAATATCCACAACGATTATATCAATAACTTGATGAACCTTAGGGTTAGACGATAATCTAATCAATACATTTTTTAGTTCGCCTATAACTTTAACATTTGTCCGATCAAGCTGTATGATTTTTAGAGTAGATGGTTCCACTTCAGCGTAAATCTTTTGGCAGATAGACAAAGGCATCACATTGGATGATGCCTCTGAGTCCACCATACAATTATGCACATTTCTATTGAAAATCTCGAAAGTTAAAAGAAAAGGAGGTACATTTTTGGGAGTACTAGGGGTAATAACTTGTGGCTTCTTACTCGCATTTTCTAATGCTACTTTATCTACATTATTTACATTATTTACATTATTTACAGGAGCTTTCGGAACGCTTCCTTTATCTTGAGGATCAGGATTATTTTTAGTGGAAGTCTTATGAGGGACTTTGCTTTGCACAACCTTGTTACCACTCAAATTACCATTCTTGCCATTCTCTGAAATATTTTGCAACATTTTTTGTAACAAAAATGGAAACTTCAACAACTCATAAATAGAAATGTTAGCCCTTAACTTTTTAATATCTTCAACAACATCATAATCTAAGTTGGGGTTCACATTACTTTGTTTAGTTTCAGCTGATTTAGAAGGCTTTGGAGGCGAAGTTGTAGTGTTTTCGGTAGAAGGCTTGTTTGTTGTCTTACTCCTAGTCTTATAAGGGTGAACAGTCTCGAAGTTAGCTTGAAAGAGGTTATCCGAGAAGTGTTCGAAGATGTTTGGAGAAGACTCTTCTTCTTGAACCATTTCTTGTTCGACTACTTCCTGAGGGATATCAGGGGGTATCAAGCTCTCTTGGGCTTCTAGAATTGTTTGAAGAGCACATTGCAAACTTTCTAGGTTAAGGCCCTCGGTGGTTGGACTAGGTCGGTTGGTAGGAAAAGGTTTCTGGAAAGGAGGTTTGTAGGGTCCTTTACTCGAGGAAGCCTCTTCATTTAACCTTTTTAAGTCTGTAACTTGATTTGATAGTTTTTGAACAACTTTAGTTAAATTTTCCAAATCAGATTTTTCAGGTTGTGTTTTACTTTGAGTGGGTCTGGAGAGAATTTCAATCTTCATTTTGGGAGTAGAACTAGCCTCTGTTTCATTGTTGGAAGAGTCCTTAAGGCTAAGAATGTCTTTTTCAATCTGGGTGGCCTCCTCGAAGGCTTCTAACAACGTAGCTTTCTTGGATCGTTTAACCCAAATAGCTATACTTTGATGTAGATCTTTAGTGTAGTAAGCTATTATAAGACTTTCAACAAGCATAGAATCTGCAGGGATTCAGTTTTTAAGTGTTAAGAATCTTTGATTAAAGTCTTTAACTTTTTCTTTTGGGTTCATTCTTAAGCTGGAAAGATACATGACCAGGACTTCCATAGGTTTACCGTCTCCGAACTTTTCCAAAAAGCATGACTCAAACTTTTCCCAAGACACGATAGTGTGTGGTTGTTGGGCAAAGTACCATGTGGATGCATTACCCTTGAAAGTGTAAGGGAACAACCTACAGACAACGTCTTCATGTTCAACATTGCGGAGTCTAATGGATAACATAAATTTTTTGATATGATCTTCAGCTATTTGTTTTGAATCAGGATCAAACTTGGGAATCCATTTCTCCGGGTGCTTAGGTAAAGGGTGTTAGGCTCCAGGTACAGCTACAACATCCTGATCAAGCCAGGGCCTAATAGGTTTGTTTTGATTTTCCATTGGGGTAGCGGGTGTGGAAGGCTGAGAAGGTGAATTGCCTTCGTCAGAAGAATCTTCTCCAGAAGAGGAAGGAGATGAGGGAGGTGGTGAAGGAGGTATCCCAGATCCTCCTGCAGCAGGATTTAAGATTGGATCTGAAGGATTCACAGTGAGGTTAGTGTCACCTAATTGTTCTCTGATATAAGAGAAGTCCAAAGGTTGACCCCACGGACAGTTTGGTTGCCTAAGATGAGCTAAGGCACTGTGTGTTTTAATAAGAGATTGGCATACAATCTCTTGTAGGTCACCACGTGTAGGATTAGGGGTTGTTGGCTCAACTGTGATCTGAGGATCGTCAATTGAAGTAGTTGTTGTTTGAAGGGGAATATTATCAAGTGAACGGCTTCTAGTCACTATAAGTGAGCGATTCGGGGGTGGAGGAGTCTTGCGACCGCCTCGTGCCATTAATTAAGTTCAGGCCCTCCTTCTAGTGCCATTTGTTGACGGGCAAAACTGATCGTCCGTCAATTAAGAGAGTGGAACTGGTCCGGGGTTGTCTAATAACCCAAGTTATTTGGAATGAACCACCCTAAAGGGTTTAGCGGCTCCGTTAGCCGTCTAAGGTCCTAAGGAAACCAACGAGAAAACTAATCTAAACTAACTAATCTAAATAAAACAATTAAAACAAACTAAACTAACTAACAATAAAACAAACTAAATAAAACTAATAAAACTAACAAAACTAACTAACAAACTAATCTAAATAAAACTAACTACTAAACAAACTAAACTAAAACTAAACTAAACTACTCTAACTATTCTATATACAATCTACTAATTAATATTATATTAACTCTAATCAACTGTCTAATTACTAACTGCAATATCACTTATTCACAAAATGTACAATATAGACCATCTACAGATTTAATTAAAACCTGCAAAACTCATTATATTCTGCCCTAAGACAACGAGATATGTTTTTGTTTATTTTTTATAAATAAGAAATAAAACTTACTAAAATTAAACAACCTAATATACTTAAACATATATATCTAACTAAACTTATATCTAAACTACACTACTAATAATATACTAAACAAATAAATGACAACTGACCTGGAAACGCTCCCAATTTGTATTGTGTATGATGACTTCGAAGATGGTCGGAGGAAGGAAACTCACACCGGATGGTCCAGAATATTTTCGTAAATGATAGGTTGCGTTGCTCTTTGAGTTTATTTACAGGACAAACAAGACATAAAAAATCATAACAATTATAAGATTTATAAATCTCTGCAATAAGGGAAACTTGTTATGAAAAAACTCATACTTAATAATTCAATTAATGAAGAAGAGAAATCTGTTGTCCATGAACTGAATCAAGTAATTGCTATGTATTTTATACACTAGAAGAAATCAGATATGGATTGTATTGATTAAATTATATCATTTGCAAAAGTCTAAGATAGCTAAAGTAATCATTAACCAGATGCAAATTGATACACATAAACATAAAACAAAATATTGATATCATGAAAAGCTAAAGCTATAGCAGAATATCAAATTCTGTCTCAGCCTGTATTAAAATTCCATATCCTTGTTCTCCCACGAATAAGGATGATCATTATTACAAAAATAATAAGTATTTATAAGTTTTTCCACAGGGTAAAACCTCCCTGTGGAAGTTATCAAACTATTTACATAATCTGGGAAGATATTCCCAAGATCAACTAAACTAGGAAACTAAAATGATATCAAAATATTTCAAATATCCCCTAAATGCTCATCAAATCCAATGCAATTTAGAATTCATCTGCAAGGGACCAAAAATAACAAGTTAGAAAGATATTTTATTAGCAAAACAATAAAAATTTAATTCTACAGACTTAGCTATAGAATCATCTGATTCTGTAGCTAGTCTAAAATAACATACAGGATCAGAATGGAAATTGAATCAAATATTTTTAGTAAAATCAAATTGAATTAACAACCAATAACAAATCATTTCATTTGAGAATGTTATATCATTTTCAATCCAATAGAATCAAATTTCAATAACCGAATAGAGAAATAGTCATACTTTGTTTCGATTGTAATCGGGTAGACAGAACCAAACAGTTTTAAAAATCGCTTCATATCCAATTCGAAAAGTAATGTAATCAAGCAGATGACAAGCAAACGTCATGTTTTTCCAACAACAGAAGATACGATCCGATCAACACAGAATCATTTTAAAATTGTTATAACTGTCATGACATTAAACGATGCATGCGATAGGTAGACCAATTCAAACAGGGATGAGAATCAACTCATACAAAATCGTAACCAGATTAATTTGACTTTGATTAGAATCGACATAAGTGATAATTGGTTATTGTAAAATGGGCAAATAAACTCGATTGGTTTTGAACGAAATCATTGATTTGAAACGAATCATGACCGAGTTTAACATAGAAACAAATCATGAATCTGGATATAACCAATCTCATTTTACAAATCAAATTCAAATAGAGTATCTATCGCAAATACAAATCCAACTGATAACATGGTCTGGCTAACAGTAAAGAAATGTGAATTAACCGGCTGGTTTTTTAGCATACTCATTATGAATTAAATCTATTTTAAGATTTGAGCGCGTTGGTACAGGCTTAAAATAAACAACATTGTTTCTGAAGAAACAGAGTCACATTGGAAATGATTTGAGTTGAAATCCTGTCCTTTAAAAATCATAATGGCACAACAAACCATAACAATTAACCCCATCAAAATCGTTACCAATCATAGCGTATGCATTATAACGAAATTGAATCAAAATGTGATTGCATTCAAAATTGAATATGAGAAACAACTCCTGTCAAAAATAGATGCAAATGACTTCAATTGACAGCAGATCATCCCTCTTAACTCAATCAAACAAATCAAATCCACACCAAGATTAATCAAATCGATGAAAATCTAATCGAAGCTAAAATGGGAATACGAATTTCCTCTTAGTCAAAGCAAAGCTATGTATAGAATGCATACAATGTAACAGAGCCAATCAATGCTGTAAACAGAACTATTTAAAACCAAATTTAAATCGTTACATAAACAAGTGATATCAAAATATACCTGTGTGATGACGAGGCTGCTCAGTTATGCCAATTTAGAATTCACGACAACCGTGGCTGATTCCACATTCTTAAACAAGATGGAGCCTGTCATATTTTGTTTCTTATCAATGGCTTATAGCTTGGCCTTTTGACTGGTAAGCAGTGCAACCTGGTCCTCCAAAGATTGAATTCTTGACTGGAGAATCGGAACATCCAGATAATATCGCTCTAACCACGAACTGCATTGATCACAGAGAAGGAGAGGGTTTGGATAAATGACCGGGGGATTCACAAGGCAACTTAATTCCTGGGTAGTTAGGGTCATCCTGTAGGCAGGGGGTAGGTTTGACACAAAGTCATACGAGGGTTCGGCACACAGATCTTTCGAATAGGGGTATTCGCTAGCCAAGAAACACTCCACTTCTGAATCAGAGTCCTCACTTAACATGATAGGGTTAAGCTCAACAGGGGGTTTTGTCTTATTTCTTGCCATCCATGAAATCAAACGGGCATTCTTTTTCCCTTTAGCATTTGCAGTGAGGTTTGCCTTGGGCTTTTTGCCCATAGGCTTAACAGTCTCAACACTCCTAGTCACAGTGTGGGGTGGGTCGGTAGGAAGGTCGACCAATGGTTTGGGCAGTAGGGTATGGTAGGGTACCAAAGATACAACCTTGACCTCGCTCACCACAGGTTTGTCGGCCTGTGTGAGTTTTGAATCCCTGAAACCATTGCAAGCCACAGAATTTCTCCAACAATCCCCGTGCAGACTCAAATGGCAGACAACAATAAGCTTCACCAACCCATAATGAAAAAGGCTACTATCAACCTGGTTTCTTTTGTACTTCTTTGACATTTTAAACAGGCTTCGATGTAAATAATAGGGCATATTGAGCTGATAACCCATAAAAACCATTAGAAAATGCATATGGTGTAGGAATACAAACCCATACCAACCCTCAAAGGTGATAAACTATTTGATTATCATCAATAAATCATGCCAACGTTGTTTAAGCATGGTCACGGGCATACCTTTATCACAGAAGGTGATTTTGCGTGAATGGAAGAGCAGTGTCCATGGGACCTCCTCTACTTTGCAATTCTTGGACCATCGTTGTCCAGTGGCAGGAAAACCCATAGCAAGACTGATAAACTTTTCATCAATTTCCAATTGAATATCGTCGACCTTGTCTCGACATCCATCAAAGGTCATGGAAAATTGTCGAGCTATGTAGAAGTTAAAACCCTCGAATCTTTGTATAAATGGAAGCCACCCATTTTCCTCGAGGTCACTGTGGGCACTGTCAAACATCAACAGAGTTTGCCTCCCATTGGGTTCAACTCGGATGACTGGTGCCATGAATCGTGCACATGGTAAGGGTAGGATTCAAATTCACCAATGCACATGAGCAGAGCTATTCGGTCTAACAACAATGATCGATCAAAGGGGGAAAGAATTAATGCGTGCATGCGAGGGTGGTGGAGTTATTCACCGCCATGCACAATAGTTATGGTAAAGCACAACCGCCAAGTTCCACATCTATTCAAACAATCATAGCATAGCTCAAAAACCATATCGTTTGGCCAAACAAAGAATCAAATGGTGAGTGTTATGCCAATGCGCCAAATCAACTATAGTTTTTCAAACCATTGACATTCAACATGAAACCAACCCCAAATGTTAACCATGTGCCATGTATAAATGTTTAACCAATGTGCCAAACGAGTTCATAATAGTTGACAAGCCAAAAGTCATAAAAAGATTAACATAAGGACCATATCATATATAAAAACAAAAATAAATCATAACCCCTATGCAATTCATAGAATCAATGATTAGGAAACTATAAATCCATATGCTCAATGCCTCATAAACTTAATAAAATCAAGTTATGCAATCAATATAAAAATGTCCAATGAGCATAGTTTTAAAAGTTCTTTCAGTCACATAACGATAAACAAAAGATAAGAGCAGTAAGCATATCAATAAAAAGATCATGACAGTTCAGATAGTGATCAAAATGTGACTTCAAACGGAGAAATTTTCACGCTTACAGTCGTGAAAACTTAATGAAAAATAAATGTGTAAATGTCGCAAGAAATACAAATTGACGTTTATTTGAAATTGTGACAAAACTTGATGTTTGCAAAACATGGGTGTAGGCAGCTTATAGACGATAGGAAAAGTGAGTTGGCTGCCAACAAATCATTATTAGCCGTACTTAAAAGGGGGGGAGGAAATATCGAACTTTTTCACACTAATTAACCACCGCCATTCCTATTTACCATCCTTTCGTTTGTTTCACCACCATTTGCATGCCTTCACTCCAAAAACTCACTCTGCACAGAAGATGTTACTCGACTCTTTGAAAACATATTTTACTGCGTTGTTAGCTATGGGAGGCTCTGTTATACGTTACGAACCTGCCACGACAGCCCTGTTAGAACTGTATCTAGAAGCCTATCAAATTTTTCTACAGGCAGGATGGCTCAGTTATTTTCAGAGACTCCAAGGGTATGATCAACAACAGGTTCTCCAATTTGTTCAAGGGGTTCAGATTTCAGTTACAAAAGAGGATATAGCGTAGGTTTCGGGTCTCCCTACCAATGGCCTTCGCTTGTACAGCTGCAAACATATCATCCTGAATGCTGAGCAGGATTTCCTCTTGCCAGGGGAACAAATTGAACCTAAAGGCCGGGGTGTCTGACTCAGCTCGTTGCCGCCTCCATGGCCGGAAGTTGAAAAATTCGTCAAACACTACCTTACCTTCGAAGGCTGGTACCAACACGATTTTGTCTTGTTGTCTCATTTATGGCATAATAGATTGGTGAACATTCCTTATTATTTTCTCGGTTGCCTTAAAAATATGTCGCACTACTGTAAAAAGGCTAAAGATCCCACCCTTTCACTCACCCATCACCATCTCATTCAAATTCTTATCCAAAAGGGGTTTTCCCAACAAAACCCTCCATTGAACAACCCACCCATAGATCCCCAAGAAGCTGCTGAAATTCCCAAAAATCTTCAGGAACAGCAACCACAAGACCCTCCAGATTCTCCAGAAATACCTAACAGTTCACCTACAGACCCAATCAGTCCAATTAACCCCCCTACCATACCAAGCCCACCCCACACCTTACCAGAATCATCCACTCCTTCCCTTCATATTCTTAGTGATGATTCTGAACTATAAAATTCTCTCTGTCCCATCATTGAGGAAAAGCCCCCACATAAATGAAAGAAAATTCCTTTATTTCCACCCTTTTTACAAAGAAAACAAACAAGGTCCTCAACAAGGGAAGCCACTACTGCCACTACCCTAGACCCCCACCCATCCGACTAATACCCTGTACACCTCTAACCTCCCAAATGCTGAAATCTTTGCCTATTCCACCCACGGGAACTGAAACACAAGAACCAGACGCCCATTATGTTGCGACATCATCTGTTTCAAACCTAGTAGATGAAACACAAGAACCAACTACTCATTTAGTATCTGAAACACAAGAACCAGCTACTCATTCAGTAGTTGAAACATAAGAACCAGCTATAGCTATCACACAAGAACCAGCTACAGCTAAAACACAAGAAACAACTGTTGATATTGATACTAAGACACAAGAATCAGAGGATGAGGGTGATGCAACATTACTTTCTTTACATCAAGAAGCTGAAACACAAGAATCAACTGCCAATCCTGTAGCTGCTCCACAAGAACCAGCTAGTGCGGTTGTGACTGCTACACAAGAACCAGTCACCCCTCAACCAGAACCAACAATGGCCTCTATCTTACAAGAAAATGAGTTCCTAAAGTCTTAACTAGAAGCCTACAAGCAAGAGCTAGCCACGACAAAGGAAGCCTATGAGAAGGAACTTAATTTGTACACCCTAGCTCGCATAGAAACCATGTCAGAGGAAACTACAACAGAGAATCCGTATAGAGAATATATGTGCAGTCAATGTGGGGACATCTACTATCAAGCAGGCTACAAAGTAACTCAAATTCCAATGCCAGGAGATTCCCCTGCACCTTCAACTTTTGCAGTCAAAGAAGAACACCCTGTTATTACACAAGAACCGACAGGACCTTCCAAAATTAAGATTGAGCCCTGGCCTGCAACAAATGTCGAATCTGAAACCCCTACTTTTGTTAATAAAGTTGTACAAACATTGCCTATTGATGAATCTGCCCCTCCTAGCCAGATCAATACCCACACCTTTGTGGAACAAGCCACTCAGACCCTCCCTCGGCCTACTACTTGCAACACTGAAACACAAACTCAACCATGGGATGAGCAGGCAATAATACAAAAATGGAAAAAAGAGTCTGTTGTTACACATGCCAAAATCCTGCAGGAGCACAGGCAGATCTGGATAAATCATATCTACTCAAATTGGGAAGCTTTGGAGCAAACACGCCAGGAATCTCATACCCTTAAGAAACAGAATAAAGAGCTAAAAGGTAGATTTCTCCTGATATTTGACTTGGCACAAAAGCTATTGGCTGCAAGGAAACCATCCTACAATTTCTCTCTGTTCCTCATGGAACGACTTACATGGTTTCAGATCAAATCAGTTAAAGAAGGAAGACCCCATGCAGTATTAAATCTAGCAGATTTTATTAAAACCTTTGTAGAAGCCTCTGCTATGGATCAACACCTCCTCTATGAGGCATATTTTCATAATGAGGCCATCCCTGAGAACCGACAGGTTAACCTTAACCCTCTTGTCAATGACATCCAGATTAGGGCACTCACCTCCTTCCTTAACAATCAAATTACATGGCAGGATGACTTCCTAGCTGCTAAGAACAATGAGGATAATCGCCTTCTCTGGATAAGGCCAGAACCACAAAATGTTTCCACCTTTGTTACAGAGTATTATCAGTTTTTAAATAAACCAAGGATGACTCAACACATTCAGCAACTACATACATCAGTGTTTCATGAGTGTCAACATTTCATCAAATCAACAGAGATTGTTTCCCTACAGGAAAATAACATGTTTTGGCAACAATCTACTGAGAAAATTCAGGAACACAATCCTTTTAGCCCCACTAATCTTGAGATAGAAATCTCCAGGGTACCTAGCTACATCAAGTGTGTTCAGCAATGTGTTGAGAGCTGGATAGGGTACCAGTTTGATTTTCCTATCCTCTGGATGCCAACAGAGAAATATCAAGCCCATTACAAGCTGCCCAAGAACGCTGAAACAACAGCTTGGCAAAGGTTACAATGCGTTCAAGGGTTCAGAGCTCCAATAGACATCACCTTCCACAACTACTACTTGAGTAACTTGCACGCTCAGAGTTGGTATTCAGATTCTGATTCAGAGTGAAGTTGCCTAAGGACATGCAACATTTTAAGTTGGGGGGGATGTTAGGACCATACAATGTACCTTTTTGCTCACACTTTTTTCTACCTTTACACCTTGTTTCACTCACATTTAAACTCACATTATCACCTTACCCTATCTTTCCAAAGGTATACAACGTCTCTTCTCTTTCCTATATGTTTAATTTGTTTTGCATATAATTTTACATTACTCTCGTACTTAACCATTGATCAGAAATGTATAAGTATTGAAACAGTTTGAACTGTAGATTCGCATTGAGGCCTGTTACTGAAACAATTAAAGCATGCAACCCCTGTGGCTGAAACAATTAAAGCATGCAACCCCTGTGGCTGAAACAATGTATGGACTACGATGTTGAAACACCAACTCACAGAAGTTGTTACACAGTCTGTGGTCAACGATGTTGAAACAACAACTCACACAGAAGAAGCTGCTACATTCTCTGTGATCTACGATGCTGAAACAACAACTCAGAGAAGTTGTTACACAGTTTKTGGTCAACGATGYTGAAACAACAACTCACATAGAAGAAGTTGTTACACAATCCGTGGTCTACAATGCTGAAACAACAACACAAAACTGTTACGTTGACCACAACAACTGCACCTTGAGCTAGAATTAACCATCGTTGCTACCTGAGACCAAGTTGCTGAAAGTTAGAACGCAAATCCCATGGCTGAAACAACCCGCGATTTGCAATGCTGAAACAACATACAAGAAGACAAATAAAGAAGTTGTTACTCCAGCCGCAACAACAACACCTCACTCAACACTTGTAATAGCATTATGTTGCAGGAGACTAGGATATCCTATTCTAGTTTAGAAAGTCAATTTGACTAAGAATAGGACTCAGTTGTACACATGTAATTTGTTGGTCAAATTGTATCGAGGGGATTCTCCTCTTTAAATAAGAGGAAATCATCATTAGAGAGGACCTTCTTTTTTTACGAAAAAGGATTTACAGAGAGGGACGTGTTTTACTTTAGATTGTAATGTAATATAGTTGACATATGAATAAAAGACTGTTCTGAGCATTTCTCTCTAAGTTCCTTTCATTTCAGGGGAATATTGTGAGAAGGGAGGGCCCACCTTCTTCACAAGATTCACCCATTAGCTTTGTAGAGTGTTAGTGTTTTTTCTGTTCATGCTTTGATTAAATTTTTTTTTGATGAAACACTACTTTACTGAGCTTTGTTTTGCTGAAACACTACTTTATTGAACTCTGTCTTGTTGTTACATTGTTTTCATATGATTGATGCTTGGGTAACTGTTAATCATTCTAGTTAGCAATCATGCTTGGTGAATTTATGAAAGCTTGATAATCAGAAACAGGTGCTGAATGTTCCTCCTTCGGGAATAGGGTCATGTTCTCTGTTAGAGATAGTTAGCCTTCGGTGTATTTCAATTATTTTAATGAGTTCATGAAAGTGCACTAATCAGAAATAGGTGTTGAAGGTTCCTTCTTCAGGAATAGGGTCCTATTCTCTGTTAGAAATAGTTATCCCTCAGTGTGTGTCAATTATTTCAGTTAAGCAATGAGTTCATAAAGTGTGATGATCAGAAACAGGTACTGAAGATTCCTTCTTTGGGAATAGGGTCCTGTTATCTGTTACAAGATAGTTGGTCTTTCTTGTTGCAGCATCTTGTTGTTACTTTAATGTAATCCGATATTCTTTAATTAATCATTTCTTTAAAACTTTGAACTCTGCAATAGGTAGGTTTATTTCCTGTAATTCAACTTAGAACTTCAGTTTGTTCAAGGAAAAGTGTGATTAATATGTTTTTACTACAACTCTAGGTTTCTTTTGAAATTGAGCATATATAGTTCGTGATTACCTTTGAAATAAACAGACTTCCTTGGGTTGACAATTTATGTAGCACTTGATTGTTTAGTAAAATAAGCAATTATAGTGACCAACAATAGCATCTGCAAGATTTTCAAAAAATTTCAAAAAGATGTGGGTACTCTGCCCGCATAACATATGCATTCTCCCATGTCGCGTCCTCAGGACCGTACCAGGTCCACTGGACTTTTACAAGCTCTATAGCTCAATTCCGGACTTGTTTTCTTTTCCTGTCCAAAATGTGCATAGGATGCACTTGCAGGACACCTTCTGGTTCCACCTAAATCACATTCCAATCAGTAACATGATTAGCATCAGGTACATATTTCTTAAGAAATGAAACATGAAACATATTATGTACAGTCATAGATTCAGGTAATGAAAGCATGTATGCAACCGGCCCAATCCTTTCCAGGATCTCAAATGGCCCACAAAATCTTGCTGCCAACTTAGTGCAACTTCCCAGCCTCAGGGAACTCCTGTTAGTTTTCACTTTCAGGAAAACTTGGTCACCCACTTTGAATTCTCTATGGGTTCTGTTACTATCAACGTAACTTTTCTGCCTGTCCTGGGCAACTTTTAGATTATGTTTAATTCTTATCATTTGGTCTTCCATCTCTTTGAGTAGCTCAGGCCCAACTACTACTCTATCAGCTGGATTATCCCAACTTACTGGAGTGTTACACTTTCTTCCATAAAGCGCTTCAAATGGGCTCATCTTCAATGATGCATGATACCCATTATTGTAGGCGAATTCTACCAAATGCAGGTAGTCTTCCCACCTTGATGGTTTATCCATCACATACATTCTCAACATGTCTTCTATTACTCTATTCACTCTCTCTGTATGTCCATCGGATTTGGGATGGTACGCTGTGCTAAAGTTCAGATTTGTTCTGAATCCTTTGAAAAATCCTTTCCATAAATTTGAAGTGAATTTTGGGTCCCTATCAGACACAATTGTCTTAGGAATTCCATGCAAGCATGCAACTTCTTTTAGGAAAATTTCAGCAACATCTGTTGCTTTGTGGGTGGTTTTCAGTGGAATAAAGTGGGCAGCTTTAGTATGTTTGTCCACCGCCACCATGATTGAATCATGTTGCTTGCTTGTTCTAGGCAATACTGTGATAAAATGCATTCTTACCACGTCCCATTTCCATTCAGTAATAGGTAAAGGCTGCAGCAACCCTACTGGGTGCCTATGCTCAGCGTTAACCTTCTGGCACTCCATACATCTGGCGATGTATTCAAAGACTTCTTTCTTCAAACCCGGCCAAAAGTAATGGCTTTTTACTGCTGCCACAGTCTTCTGATATCCAGGATCTCTAGCATAAGTCATGTTATGCATCTCCTTTAGAATTGCCAGCTTCAATTCTCGAACATTGCGTACATACACTTTATTTTTATGCATAAGTAAGCCATCAGTTCCCAAGGTGTAACTTTCCTTGGTTTGTGGTCTCTCACGCTGCTGTAGCTTTGCTACTAGACCTCTGTACTACAAATCAACATTGCCAGCTTCCAAAATTTTGTCTTTAATCTCAGTTCTGTACATGCTAATGGTTGTAGCATGTAATTTTTGCACTTTTCTACTGAGTGCATTAGACACCTTATTTTCTTTCCCTTTGATATGTTTGATATCAAAGTCATATTCGCACATAAACTCCAACCATCTAATTTCCCTGACATTTGAGGTCGGCTAATCAAATAAATATTTCAGACCATTATGGTCTGTTCTCAACTTGAATCTCTTGCCCATGAGGTAATGTCTCCATTTCCTCAGGGCATGGACGATTGTTGTCAGCTCTAAATCATGAGTGGCATAATTCTTCTCATGCTCCTTCAACTTTTTGGATTCATAACAAACTACAAATACTTCTTGGCTAAGAACTCCTCCCAGCCCCTCCTTACACGCATATGTGCACACTACGTAATCCTTATTTGGATCTACAATCTTCAGGATCGGAGCACTAGTTAGCAACTGCTTCAATCGCTAGAAGCTGCTCTCACATTCTTCAGTCCACTGGAACTTCTTCTCCTTCCTTTGCAAGGAAGTGATAGAATGAGCTATCTTTGAGAATTTGGCTATGAACCTCCTATAGTAGCCTGCCAGACCCATAAAAGATCTAACTTATGCCACATTCCTTGGTGCTGGCCATTCTCGAATGGCCTGTACCTTCTCAGGATCCACAGCGATCCCTTCTTCAGATATAATGTGTCCCAAGTAATGGATCTGCCTTTGGTAAAAGGAGAACTTTCTCAGTTTTGTGTATAGTTGGTGTTCTCTCAACACCTGCAACACCATTCTCAGGTGTTGCTCATGTTCTTCCTCTATCTTGGAATACACCAAGACATCATCCAAGAAGACTATGACAAACTTGTCCAAATAATTTCTGAACACTCCATTCATTAAGCACATGAAAACAGTAGGCGCGTTGGACAGCCCAAACGGCACCACCGTGAACTCATAATGACTGTACCTTATTCTAAAGGTGGTCTTGCTGATGTCCTCATCCTTTATTCTCACTTGGTGATATCCTGATCAGAGATCTATTTTCAAAAATATTTTTTCATCCTTCAACTGATCAAAAATATCATCAATCCTTGGAAGAGGATACTTGTTCTTGACAGTGACCTTACTCAACTGCCGAAAATCAATGCACAGCCTCAACGTCCCATCTTTATTCTTCACAAATAGGACTGGGGCTCCCCATGGTGACACACTGGGGTGAATGTAACCTTTCTTTAGTAGCTCTTCGAGCTGCAATTGCAACTCTTTCATCTCTGGTGTGCTCATTCTATAAGGAGCCTTTGAAACTGGAGCTGCTCCAGGCATCAAATTTATAGAAAAATCAATGTCCCTCTTTGGTGGTAGTCCAGGTACCTCCTGAGATATGTCCTTGAATTCTTTGAGTACTTCGTGGTCTTCCAGATTCAAGACTTCATCTCGGGATGTTTCTTCCACCCGAGCTGCAAATAATTGACAGCCTTTCCGGTAACATTTCTTTAGCTGCATGGCTGAGATTTCCCTCACAACCACGTCTCTGGGAATTCCTTGGAATGTTACCTGATTTCACTCCTCATTCAGGCATGTAAACCTCTTGTTGCAGAAATCCAAAAGGGCGTGGTGCTTGTCCAACCAATCCATTCCAATTAAGCAATCGTATGAGCCTAAAGGCAGAATGTTCAATTCAACCTTAGTGCTCATTCCTTTCATGTCCACTGAACAAGACTTAACCAATTCAGTGACCTTCCTCTTGGTCCCTGTGGCCAACTTCACTAACCAAGACTTCTCATGTTTTCTTATCGTTAGATGCAAACTTTCCACCACTCTAGGATCTACATAACTATGGCTAGCCCCTGAATCAATTAAAATAACAAGTGGTCGGTTGTTGATCGTACCTTCCACTTCAATCATGTGTGATTGAAATTATGCGTGCTCATTGTCCAGGGATACATATATCCTCGACATTATTCTGCCCATATCCTCCACTTTTTCAGCTCGCTGAATAGTATGTACAGTTCTCGCTTTACCATTTTTATGGGGACAATCTCTGTACTTGTGGTTTCCTTGATAGCCCCAACACTGAATGGGCGTCTATCTCTATCTTTGTGGTCCTTCTTCAGTCATTCTCAGCTCTCTAAATGATGGCTGTCTCTGAAGATTGTTTCTGAAAAAGAAAGGCTTGTTTCCCTTCTGCCTCTATTCCTTCTTAAATTTCCTCTGATCATTCCAAGCCTTTCGAAGGATAGGCCTTTCTCCTTGTTGTTCATACAATCATTTCGCCCTTATTATGGTTTTTTCCATGGTCTTAGGATTTTCATATTGAATATTGTCACTCATGGAAGGTGGAAGTCCACTCAGATATCTCTGAATCTTGACAACCTGATCTTTGATGAATGGAACATACTTCAATAGTTCTAGGAAACTTTGTTCATACTCATCAATATTCATGCTGCCTAGCCTGAGTTTGAAGAACTCCTTCATCTTTCTGTCATAGTATCTTTTAGTCAAGTATTTCTTCTCAAAATACCTCTTAAATTCCTTCCAAGTGGCCTCTTTCTCTTTGATGTGCTGCACCTGCACAAACTGATCCCACCACATGGATGTTTTTCCTTTCAGTTGGTACATTGCAATTCTTCCTTCTGCATGGGCAGAATAATTCCGTAGTTGGAAGTATTTCTTCATGCCAAGCAACCATGTCTTGGCATCTTCCTCCTTCTTATGTTCTCCATCGAATGTTGGAGGCTTAATCTTGTTCATCTCCCCTTTCAATTCCTCCTTTCCAGATTTTCGATGTTTTCTGGTAGGGGACAGGCTTGAACTAGTGTGTGTCTTCCTGTCAGAATGTCTTTGGGAGCGACTAAGATGTCGACTACCACTCCTTGACCTACTTCTTCTCCCATTGGTTTTGTGACTCTATGTCATACTTGAGTCTCTTTCCTTCTCGAGTTTCTTCTCTATTCTTTCCAGGCTCTTCAAAAATTTTAAGTTTAATTCACCCTGTCGATCCCTGACTTTCATGAGCTTTCGACTATCAGCTCAGTGAGACTTGGCCTCGCTTTGAAATCATTCAATGATTTTCATTATGTGTCCTTCCTTATCCTTCTCTTTTCCATGCCCATTGGAGTTCAATCCTTCGACTCCCAGGTTGACATCCTTTCCTTCCTGTTCATCTTTTGTTTCGGGGGTAATCTGCACTTTTTCCCACTCCATACTCGGCGTTGGTTAACTGGAGTTCTGACCTTCGTTGAACTCTGCACACACACTGTGCAATTAAATTCAAAGTTTTTCAGGCCATTACTCCTTTCAGAACAATCCATAACATTTATAAGCCAATACGAACAATAATGAAAGACATTTTGATTCAAATAAGTTTTTTGAGCTCTCATTCAGTTCTGCAATTTTTGTGTTTTCAAAACTTTCATTTTCGGCACTTCGGGATTTCAGAACTTTGGGTTTTAGGGTTTTGGCCCACGAGGCTTTCCTTTCCAACCCCCCCGACTTCTGAAATTTCAATTTACGTTACCCTCCGAGCCCACATAGTACAGTGGTCACCCACAACTACGGTGACACATGACACGTTAATGAGGGTCCACGCCACTTTTTAACGACGTCATCGGTTCCACCACTCTCACTTTTCTTCGTTCCCATGTGACCGTGGGTCATGATCATGGTTCAAATAAATGCAGATCCTCTTTGTTTTTCATGCCTCAATGCTACAGTAATGTCAAACCGTTTGACTTTGCAACCGTCGAACCCCGACAGGGCTAGCGACCGACCAATAGGGACAAATCCCTACAGGGTTAGAAAATGGCCAATGAGAACAGGCCCCATCGCATGGTTAAGTGGAGTA
The DNA here is from genome assembly GCA_009831015.1 of Picea engelmannii. Classification (NCBI taxonomy): domain Eukaryota; kingdom Viridiplantae; phylum Streptophyta; class Pinopsida; order Pinales; family Pinaceae; genus Picea; species Picea engelmannii. The sequence continues at coordinate 119,530 of ML801864.1, read as the reverse complement.
CAGGTGGTAGAGGGGAAATGCAGCATGGTAGACAATAGGACAGGAGGGGGGCCCATTTCACATGCCACACTATTCTGGACACCCCCCCCCCCATTAAATGTAGAATGGAAAGAAGGGTCTGGAATTCACCTGAGCACTGTTGATCAAGGTGAATTAATCTCAACCATTCGAGAGTTGCACATCCGATTTCGGACCCCCCCCCACCCCCACCGCTAAAGGTAGAATAGCAAGGGGGCTCTGGAATGGAACCTCAGCCATAGATCTGGGTGGGTGGACTTTGGTCATTCATATATTCTCGTTACTTACCTTAATGCACATTCGTGCCCCAACTTAAAGCCGAAATCTCTTCCTCACATCTAACATTCTTCACAGACCCTGAGATCCTCCGAAAGAATCTCATCCGTTCATCAAGTTTATCATCACGAGATTCCGAACTCTCGATCACGGGACTCCCAAAATCTTGATCCTTGGTTTCTCGATGCGGTTAATCTCTTGACACGTAACCTCCGTCCATCAGACGGTTCAGATCTATCCTGTGGTTTTCACCACAAAAAATCCCGAGCCCTTATCATCAGGATTCTCGATTCCATGATTCACGATTTCCCGAAATGGGTAATCTCATGACACGTGGCCTCCTTCATTCAGACGGTTCTTATCTATTTCAGGATTTCCACCATGGAAAGTCTCGATCTCTTGTCATCAGGACTCCCGATCTCGCGATTCCTGATTTCCCGAAATGGGAAATCTCACGACACATGGCCTCCATCATTCAGACGGTCTAGATCTATTTTGAGGATTTTGTCCCTATTCATCGGGGTTTTAACCCTCATATATCTCTTGATAGATCCAACAGCTTTCGGGTTTTTCAACTGAGATCTGACGGCTCAGACGGTTCCTAAATAATTCAGGATTTCGCGTATCGTGATTTCCACACTCCTGTGCAATTTCCAAAGGGATTTAAACCTCGTACACACTTTCCAAATCTAACATTCATGAGGGTTCACCTTCCCTCCCAAACAAATCCTAAATATCCTACACTTCTGGTGTGGAGTGCTCTCTCCCTATGGACTTATACCACACTGGCGACGGTTTCATAACGCTGCTATACCTCATGAGCTTAAAAAATTGTCAAGTAACTCCTTGACATTTTAGAGCAAACTAGGGTCCAAAATTGGCCTTCTAGACCCAATTTCCCCTCACATTCCCGGTCCAAAGACCGCTCCACTAGCTCATCTAGGCTCAGTGTCGAAACCTTGGCTCTGATACCAAACTGTAGCGCACATTTTCTGGCTACCAAGGTTTAAACGCTATTAAAAGAAGACTATAACACCACTTTTCACATAACTCATACAGGTATCATCGATTCCATGCATTTAAACAAATAAACACATTCTACACAGAGTATTCATATGAGTTACTGCCATAATTAACAATCAATAGCATTTCATACTAATTCATATACACAGCAGAAATCATGATAACATAAGCAGTAGATTCATGCAAAACATGATTAAAACATAATCAAATACTTATCTTTTAACAGTGGTAGAATCCACCAACCAAGTGCAGGTCTTCCACGAACCTCCTAGCCTTAGACCACACTGCTCATCAGCTCAACAGTGGGTCACCCCCAAGATGGGACTAAGCTCCACTCCAAGACAAGGAATCCTAGGCTAGGCTGAGGTTACAAGGAAAACAACACACAACCACAAGGAAGGGATTCTCTCCTAGGAATCTCCCACACTCACTGCCCACAGACCCTCTTTCCCCACATGCCTGTTCCACCCCAAGAGTATACACCTTCTCTGTCACCTGGATAGTCCTTCGACTACTAATCTCCCTTGCCTTGGGTTACAGGAACAGGTCGGACTGGAAGTCTCTGGGCTCTATGGCAGCTACAAGGTCCCTTCAAGGAGTTCTCTCCTTCCTCTACGCACTCTCTCACTCAGAGGGAGTCGCTCATAGGTCCAACAACCTGTTCTTCCAACTTCAACTACCTCTCTCACCTGGAGAGTGTTGTACAAACTAGACAACAAGCCACACAGGATCAAACACTACATGTCCACCACAATCCATGGGAATCCAGACACGAACACCCCAGGGCAGCTCCATACAGGTGCAAGAGTATCACCAGGCTTAGCAGGGATGAGATGCTTATGTTTTCTCAATTTGGCAACATGGAATAGAATCACACTCTAGAATCATAGGGATGCACGAAGGTTCTCTGCAGGAGTCAGGTTCGTAGTACTATCCAACGCTCTGTACCCCTTTCGACAATCGGGTAGAATGGGGAAGGAACCCTTCTCACGGCTCACCCTGGTCATTTTATTTGCATGCGTCAGGGTTGACACTTGTCACCCATGAAACTGCATTTGTTCCACTAGCACACATCTCCCTTGCATGTTCTCCCCTTGCCAGAAACTTAGGGTAAAACATAAAATGCACATGTCTTTTGGGATAATATTAAAATATTATTCTCAGGCTTAAGCCCCCTAGGCTTATCCCTAGGCTCAACACTTAGCCCCTTTTCCCACCTTCCAGCCCCTAATTCCTTACCCACTCTATGGATTCTTAGTCCCCCTTCACTCATTCATCATGGTCGGTCTGCACATGGTGGTGTTTATATTTTATTAATTGTTCTGCGTGATAACATATACAACAACAGGCTCCTGGTCTTCAACACTCAGGATCCCTGGACTAACAAACACATAAGCCTCCAGCTTATAAAAACTTGGCTCACCAGCCTATAAAACATAATTACAATTCATTTCAGAACATGGTTTACAATGGGGCTCGGCCTTGGGGACACTACATCAACATTACCCGTTGAAACAATTTCCCATTTGACAATTTTGGAGATACTTAATTGTTGTGTGTGATTTAGTGACACATTCTCTCCAAATATCTGTATAGGTATTTCAAATGAGATTCTCTATAAGCCTAGAGCAATATCTACTTTTTGAATAAAGTATGCCATTGTCTAGAGAAAATTTTCAATTTTATTTTCTCTAGTATATCAGTGGTTTCGAAAGGAAGTAGTGTCCTCAATCATCCATCCCCAAGGAATCATTTAGATAAAATTAAAATAAAACCCTAACCCATCCACTTTGGTCAACCTCACTATCACATTTTGACCCATTTCCCATAAGAAACGATAAAAATGATCATGTTTGTAGTTTCACCAATAGTACCCACAAAGAAAAACCCATCTTTGAAAGGACAAAAGCAACATCACCCCTTGATACAATTACCCATTTGACAATTTTGGAGATATACTTAACTGTTTTGTGCAATTTAGTGACACAGGTTCTCCAAAATCTGTATAGGCATTCCAAATGAGATGCTCTATAAGCCCGGAGGAATAACTACTTTTTGAATAAAGAATTCCATTGTCTAGAGAACTTTTTGATTTTAAATTCTCAAGTACCAGTGGTATTTTCAAGGAATAACCATGATCTCAACCTTGACAAATCAAGGGTATTTGAAAATGAGTTTTTTTAAACTAGGTCGACTTGACCACAAACTGAGTCAACTCGACCCTCTGCTCTGTTTGGGGACTAGTGCCATTTTTTCTGCATCCCTATCATACCTACACCCCAACTGAAATAGAAAGCTAAAGGACTCTTCCTACCACTGCATCTCCTACCTAGTCAAAATCCAGAAAACCATGCATCAACTCACCATATCTTAAAGTATTAGAGTACATGCTTTGCAACAAAGCTAGATAGTTTTACAATAGTATTTTCAGTGTTTGGCATCATATCAACAATGAATCCAGTGCTTGTTTTTGTAGCTATGGATAACACCGACTGTGGTACCTACTACTAAATTCTTGTCTTCTACATAAAAAGAGATTACTAACTTGTCTTACAGATCATAACTGAAAATCAGAATCAAACTAAATAATTTAAGTTCAAAAAGACTCTTTGAGTCTCTTCCCTTCATATAAATCCTCTAACCCCTCGTAAACCAATTTTTCACCTTGGGCATAAGACCAAAAGCAAATTTAAATAGAGGGAAAACTTGAAATATAGACGATATAATTTAATTAACTTCTGACTTAGGGAAATAAAATTTAAGAGCTCCTCCTGCTTGACATTGCCACAGAGTATTTGTTACACTTGGATTGCACTGGTTTTCACTATGTTGTCAATGCCAAACAAATTCAAGTTGTCTGTCATGATCTTCCCACTCCCTCTGACCTGGAATGAAGTAGCAGGAGGAACAGTTATGTCACACCCCAGAAAGCCTTCAATGCTACCACAGAATTGTAGGTTCCAAACATAAGGCTTCACACCCCACATATGTTTGTTACTTAATATATTTAATTTCTACCTCAAACTTAGCCATCCCTCCAGTGGAAAGGAACCCACCACCATCACAGCAGAGGAAGGAAACGATGCAATTGGGGATACACCCACATATTTTGATTCCTATCAGGACACATCTGGATGCTCATGGATAGTTTGAAATTCCACAGGGATGTTCCCAAGACTCATCTGGAGTGCATCAAGAACATTCCCAACAATTCCTATCAATCAAGTACAAACCCCAAGTACAACCTCCCCAGAGTGGGGGTAGGTTCCCACACTACACTTATTTTAATGAAAAATATCAAGCACCTTGCCTACAATAAACTCATTTTCACGTGTCTCTAATAATATAGCACAAATTATTCATCAAGAACATTTATTGAAAAGGGTGATCTCCAAAATAAAATACTTGCAATGCACCCATTGAGCATATTTAAAATTAAAACTAAAAATGAGTACTCTATATTCTCTTAAGATGGAATTTTATATAGCCTACAAATAAATTAAGTTTAATGATGAATCTGATAGAATGAAAATTTCTACCCCTTTCATGAGAGCAATAAGATGAATTAGATATAAATCACAGGTTGACTAGAATAGACATTTATACTTGATATGTTTTCTCCCCATTGCATAATTCAATATTTTATAAAATAGTTAAAAAGGAAAAAGTATCTCCACTCAGAAAAAGTGGTGATTTAGAACCAGTCAACACCTAAGTCCTTTATGATGAGAACATGTGAGATGCAAAAATACCCATTAATCATGTCTTGTGTTAGGGTTTGGGAAGTGCTTTAATTAGTTCTTTAAGAACAAGAATGTGGGCCACACTCTTGTCAAACAACGATTAGATCTAGGGAGGCTTTGTGGGTTCCCCAAGTATTATCTTTTATTTGGGTTTCCTCTATATTTTTCT
>ML801864.1:52970-80134 GCA_009831015.1 Picea engelmannii | reverse complement strand
AGTATAAATAAGATAGCAATGGTCTCTTGTAGATCATCCTTTTTGTGGATCAATGGAGAGATTCTTGTGAGAATATCTTTTGGAGTATTGATGGAGAGCTTCTTGTGAGAGCTTCTTGAGCATTTTTGGTGTGGAACACTTGATCATATTGAATATCTATAGGTGAATGAGGTAACCAAGGATATATAAGCCTAAATTTTGAGGAAAGTGAAGAAAATAAGGCTGAAATGCAAGGAAGGATAAATTCTTTTGATGGTGCTTTCTAAGGTATGTTATTTACAGGTCATCTCACCATTTTCACTATAACTTTTTTTCTATAATGATTCACACCCTAAAATTTCTATGAAAGTGAGAAAACATATCCAAATATTTGTGGTTAAAAATTAAGCTTGTGGGTCGTTGTATTTTTGGAGTTGTACTCCATGGAATATAGGGTTTGTGACCAGTCTTGAAACTAGTCAAAAACAGGTGTTTCGGGTAAAAACGTCATAAATTATACACAACAGATCCAAATTTAGTGAGACAAATTTTGTTGGTTATATTATAGTCTGTAGTATTCTATGGAACAGTTTTAGATTGATTCAATAGATATTTTGTGCGGGGAATTCTCTACAAGGTCGCTCTCTAGAATAAGACAAAATTCAGCAAGGTATGCCATTTTTGCTATAAATCCTTTTCTGAGAGGTTACAAGTAGTGCCACCTGAAGGAATTTCATAAAACAAATTGAAGAAAATTGTGTATCAATTTTAGATCTTCATTCATTACATGTACAAAGTAATGATTATTTCAAGTTAGGGTTGTTGACTAATCCAAAACTAGTCATGGTTGAGACAAGCAGTTGATGAGTTGGCACATACATGAGGTGTATAGTTGATGATGTTGGTACATATTGATGAGTCATTGTTGATGAGTATTTGACACATGATTGGTATATACTTGGTACATGGTTGGATGCACTTGTTTATGGTACAGATTGATTATAGGTTGTTTGGCGCAGGTTGGTGCATGGTTGATGCTCTTGTTTATGGTACAGATTGATATTTGTTGAGAATTGTTGCCTCATCTCAGTTGGTGCTAAGAATGTAAGATGATTATTTCATATAGAGCTGGTTCTCTTGTAGAGTTTTACTCTATCCAGTTGTTGCTGAAAAACCCTTGGATTGAAGTCCATAATAAAAAGAAAAATTGTACATACATCTTGTGTTCCTTGTGGAGATGATTTGTTGATGATATATTGCTGATATATGTTTCTGATATGTATTCACATCTAACTAATTATTAATGAAAACAATGATTAATGAGTAAATGTCAAATGTTAACTAATGATTTTTGTGTAAGAGGGAAGTTTTGGTAAAAAGATCCCCACACTCATTCACCCCCCCTCTAAGTGTGGTAGGTGTGTCCAACAAAGTTAGTAGACATCACCATCACTCCCCAAGGCATTCCAATAAGAGAACAGGAAACAAATCAATTCCATCCCATTTCAAAAGGTATAAGAGGTTTGGGGTAGATGAACTACGAGGAGAAATGAACAAAATAAAACCTCCTACATTTGATGGAGAGCACAAAATTGATGAATATGCAGAGACATGGTTTTTGGGCATGAGAAAGTATTTCCAATTGCATAATTATTCTTCTCATGCAGAAGGTAGAATTTATATCTATCAACTCAAGGGAAAAGCCTCTATGTGGTGGGATCAACTTGTGTAGGTGCAACACATTAAAGAGAAAAGTGTTACTTGGAGGGAATTCAATAAGTATTTTGAGAATAAATACTTGACTAAGAGATATTATGACAAGAAAATGAAAGAGTTCTTTGAACTCAAGCTTAGAAATATGTCCATGGATGAATATGAGAGAAGGTTTCTAGAGCTGTTGAAGTATGTCTCTTTAATCAAGGATGAGACAGTCAAAATTCAAAGGTATTTGAGTGTATTTCCATCACTCATCAGTGAAACAATATAGTATTATGATCCCAAAACATTGGAAGAGACCATAAGGCGAGCTAAATGCCTATATGATCAACAGAAAGCAAGGCCAGCTTTTCAAAGGGCTTGGGAAGACAATAAGAAATTCAAAATGGATCAGAGGAAGAAAGGAGATAAGCTACCATTCTTCATAAATAATCCAAAAGGAAATCAAAAGTCTAAAGAACCCAGAACGATTGACATAGAGAGTCAAAGGCCAAGGCAACCACCTATTCAATGTTGGGGTTGTAAAGGAGATCATAGGTTCAGATATTGTCCTCACAGAGGTGAAAAAGGTAGGTTTGTGCACAATGTACAACAAGATGAAACAATGGAAGACATGGGAAGATATGTGCCAAGGATTTATGCAGCCCTAGACAACAATAAAGTAGAGTATCAGTCCCACATGATTGAAGTAGAAGGTATGATCAACAACCAAACTATTGTTATTTTAATTGATTTAGGAGCTAGTCATAGTTATATAGACCCTAAGATGGTGGAAAGTTTTCAACTATCAAGAAGAAAGAATGGGAAATCTTGGTTGGTGCAGCTAGCTATAGGATCCATAAGAAAAGTTAATTATATGGTTAAGTGATTCCTCATAGACATGAATGGATTGAACACCAAGGAAAATTTAAACATCTTGCCTTTAGGTTCCTACGACTGTCTAATTGGGATGGATTGGTTGGACCAACATCATACTCTCTTAGACTGGCACAAAAAATAATTTAATTGCTTGGATGAGGAAGGGAAAATAAGGAAAGAATAGGGAATTCCCAGGGCAGTAACCATTAGAGAAATTTCATCATTACAGTTGAAGAAATGTTACAAAAAAGGGTGTCAAATAATTGCAGCTCATTTGGTGGAGATACCTAGAGATAAGGTGCCAAATTTGGAGGGTTATGCAGTCCTAGGAGATTTTGAATATGTGTTCAAGGAGGTACCAGGACTACCCCCAAGGAGAGACATTGATTTCTCTATAAATTTAATGGTTGGAGAAGCGCTAGTATCAAAGACTCCTTACAGAATGAGTACACCAAAGTTGAAGGAGTTGCAAATGCAGCTTGAAGAACTTCTGAAGAAGGGGTATATACACCCAAATGTGTCACCTTGGGGTTCCCCAGTCTTGTTTGTGAGAAAGAAATATGGAACACTAAGATTGTGCATTGACTTCAAATAGTTGAATAAAGTGATTGTTAAGAACAAGTATCCTTTGCCAAGGATTGATTATCTATTTGATCAATTGAAGGATGCAAATATATTTTCAAAGATAGATATCAGATTAGGATACTATCAGGTAAGGATTAAAGAAGAATATATCAGCAAGACCTCCTTCAGGACAAGGTATGGTCATTATGAGTTCACAGTGGTGCCATTTGGGTTGTCAAATGCACCAGTTGTTTTCATGTGCTTAATGAATGGTGTTTTCTGAGAATATTTGGACAAGTTTGTCGTTGTCTTTTTGGATGAAATTATTATATATTCTAAGTCAGAGGAAGAGCATGAACACCATTTGAGGATGGTGTTGCAATTATTAAGGGAGCATCAGTTGTATGCCAAATTGAGAAAGTTCTCATTTTATCAAAAACAAATTCATTATTTGGGGCATATCATTTCAAAGGATGGGATAGCAATGGATACTGAGAAGATAGAGGCCATTAGAGAATGGTCAGTGCGAAGAATGTGATGGAGGTGAGATCATGCATGGGTCTTGTAGGATACTACAGAAAATCTATTGAAGGATTCTCAAAGATTTCACACCCAATCACTTCCTTGCAAACAAAGGGAGTGAAGTTTCAGTGGACACTGGATTGCGAGAAGAGTTTCCAACACTTGAAACAATTATTGACAAGTGCTACAATATTAAGGATCATAGACTTAGATGAAGACTTCATTGTATGCATCGATGCATGTAATGAAGGACTAGGTGGAATCCTCAGTCAAAATGGGTTTGTCATATGTTATGAATCAAGGAAGTTGAAGGATCATGAAAGAAGCTATGCCACTCATGATTTGGAGTTGGCAGCCATAGTGCATGCCTTGAGGAAATGGATACACTATCTCATGGGGAAGAGGTTTGAGCTAAGAATAGACCACAATGGTTTGACATATTTATTTAATCAGCCAAATCTAAATGTTAGGCAAAGCAAATGGTTAGAATTTCTAAGAGAATATGACTTTGATATAAAACATATCAAGGAGAAAGAGAATAAAGTGGTTGATGCACTCAGTAGGAGGGTGCATGAAATACATGCTACATCCATTAGCATGTATCAAAATGATATTAAAATAAAAATTCTGGAGGCTGCAAATGCAGATCTACAATACAAAGAATTGGTAGCAATGATACAGTAGGGTAAGATTCCACAAAAGGTGGATAATTATAATATGGAAATAGATGGAATATTGTTGTACACGAATAGAATTTTTGTTCCAAATTTCCAGGACTTGAAACATACATTTTTTCATGATATGCATAATGTTCCTTATGTAGGGCACCTTGGATATCATAAAACAGTGGCAACGATCAAGAGCCATTACCATTACTTTTGGCCAGGTATGAAGAGAGAGATCGTTGAATACATTGCTAGATGTATGGAATTCCAAAAAGTTAAAGATGAGAATAGGCACCCAACAAGGTTGTTGCAACCTTTACCCATTCTTGAATGGAAGTGGGAAGTGGTGACAATGGATTTTATTATAGGATTGCCTAAAATAGGCAATATGCATGATTCAATCACGGTGGTGGTGAAAAATCTTACGAAAGCTACCGATTTTATTCCACTGAAAACTACTCATAAGGAAACAGATGTTGATGATATTTTCATGAAGGAAGTGGCACGATTGCACAAAATTCCTAAAACAATTGTGTCCGACAGAGACCCGAAATTCACCTCGAATTTTTGGAAAGGATTGTTCAAAGGATTCAGAACGAATTTGAACTTTAGTATAGATTATCATCCTGAGTCTGATGGATAGATAGAGAGGGTGAATAGAGTGATAGAAGATATAATGAGAATGTATGTGATGGACAAACCATCGAAATGGAAAGACTACCTACACTTGGTAGAATTCGCATACAACAATGGTTATCAGGCATCGTTGAAGATGAGCCCATTTGAAGCACTTTACGACAGAAAGTGCAATACTCCAATGATTTGGGATAATCTAGCTGATAGGATAGTAGTTGGGCCAGAGTTGCTCAAGGAGATGGAGGACCAAATGATAAAAATTAAGCAGAATTTAAAATTTGCCCAAGACAGACAGAAAAGTTATGCCGATAAGAATAGAACCCACAGAAAATTTAAAGTGTGTGATCATGTTTTCTTGAAAGTGAAAGCTAACAGGAGTTCCCTGAATCTGGGAAGCTGCGCCAAGTTGACAGCCAGATTTTGTGGGCCATTTGAAATCCTAGAGAGGATTGGTCCAGTTGCTTATATGATTGGATTGCCTGCATTTATGTTTGTTCATAATGTCTTCAATGTATCATTGATAAAGAAATATATAACTAATGCTAATCATGTTATTGATTAGAATGTGATTCAAGTGGAGAAAGAAGGTGCTTTTCAAGTGCATCTGGTGTGTATTTTGGACCGAAAAGTTCAAGTAGCTCCAGAACTGAGCCATAGGGATTGTAAAGGTCCAATGGACCTGGTACGGTCCTAGGGATGCTACTTGGGAGCATGAGGATGCGGTGTGGACAGAATACCTGCATCTTTTTGAAGATTTTTGAAAACTCTATTGTATATGGGTGTATGATGCACTGAGGACAATGCATAAATAAGGGGAGGGGATTGTAATATCCCTCAATTGAACCCAATTGTAAATGTAATGTAAGTGTACCTAAGTTGGTGAGTTGTTTTGACATCATTTTGTAATGCACCTTCCATGGCATAGTGCGTGCATGAACTATGCATTAAAATGATGTAGTGTACACATTCTCGGATACCGCGTGCAGTAAATAAAGTGCGCGTAGTATGGAGGTCATCTAAMCTTGTGTATATGATATGTGTTATAGGCTGGTGAGCTAGTTATTATAAGTTGGAATGCTTATGTTTTGGAATTAGGCCAGAGCACCTAGATGTTAAAATCCAGTGCACCTATTTTGTATATGTCTCATGATTAATATAAAATACATCGTTGCACGCAGACCGACCATGATAAAAGAGATGGGGGACTGAACTTCACCAGTTAGGGAAAGGGAGGGCCAAAAGTCAAGGGAAAGGGCTAAGCTAGAGAGCTTAAGCCAAAAATGAATATTATATTAATATTTCCTAAAGCATAAAGTGTGGATAATTATTTTATTCCAAGTTCTAAAGTTGGGGAAAATTGGACCAAAGTAACTTCCGATATGACAAGTGTCAATTTGGGGACATGCATTCATATCGTGGAGACTTAGCTCATTTGGTCACTTTTTGAGGATCATTGTCACCATCATCGGAGGATACCAATAGCTCGACGATCATTCTGACTATCATACTTCATGATCAATTTCATGATGATTCCTTCCATCACTCAGTTATCCAGTCAATGATTCCATGACAATTTTTTTTATTCACACAATCTGTTATCCTTGAGACATTCATTTCATTTTATATGAGCCTGTTTCCTTAACCATTCCAGTTGGTGTACCTGGTTATCTTAGGAGCGATATTGAAGAAGCAGGTTGTCAGGCTCGTGGGAAATTGAAGAGGTGGGTTTTCAGGCCTATGAGCAATTCTCTAAGCGAGATAATTGTTGGGGATTAATTCCCAAAGGTGCTAAACTACAACTACAGTGATCTGAGACTTCCTGTCTGGCCTATTGCTGAATCCCTGGAAGGAAAGTGGGGCATCTAAGGGATTGTTGAGTAGAGCAGGGGCACACTTCCTTGGGTGGGACAAGCATGTGGGGAATGAGAGATTATAGGTTGTTAGTTGAGTGAGCACCTGAGATGAAGTATTTCCTGTTGTCTATGAACCCTATCCTGGTTATAAATCCCTTTACCCAGGTGGAGTTCAGTCCCAGCTCGGGGTGGCTCATTGTTGAGAGTGATGAACAGTGCAGTCTAAGGCTGGGAGGTTCATGGATGGTCTGTACATAGTTGGTGACAATATTTCCAACATAAGTACCAATTGTATGATAAAATTATATGTTGCATTGTTATTTACGTGCTTATGTTACGGTTTATCATATATGTGATTACACTTACCTGTATGGTTATGGGTATTTCCCTGTATATGTTGCATATCTATGTTTAGTGTTATTTCAGTATGAAATCGTATTTTACATAATGTAATTGTTTATTTATGTTTATATATAAATCTTCTACAAGAGTGTTGTATGTATATGTTTAAGTTGCATGCAGTTTGAAGAGAAAATTTATGTGGCATAGCTCAGTTGAATATTGGGTATGTTACCGTATGTTCTGCAGTAAGAGAACGAAAGCGTTCCCTAGAGTAGCATGGCCCAGCCTATTTAAGGATAGGGATGTTACCAACTAGTATCAGAGCATGAGATATTTCTTTGAAGTGGCATTCCCCAACCCGCGGGTGGTCGAGGGACGTTACACTTTGATTCAATAGCATGGTCACCTCTTGAGAAATGCCTACTATATCAAACATCTCCCTTCCTGGTAGAAAACTAAATTGTTATTCAGAGATGAAGCTTGAAAGGATTGGCTCAAGCATTTAGGCTATATGACTTTGGCACATTTTGGTAAACATATCTTCATAATGAGATGGGCTTGTAAGATTCAAAGGACTATTATTCTTGGGGATGTTGGCAATGAAGGTGGAGTTTAAAGGATGAAATACCTTCCCCATGGATCTTGGTTCTTCAACAACTAGTGACAAGTATTCCCCTATCTCCCTCAAAGATCCCTTTGAAAAACTCAATGGCCCAGCCATTTAGGCCTAAGGATTTTTCACTTTGAAAGGAGTGTATTACCTTCTTAAGCTCCTATTTACTCACATGGACATTGAGAGAATCATTTTTCTAATATAAGAGTGATCTTTTGAAAAGAGAGATGGATTGTAAAATTTAAAAAATATTGATCTTATTTGGCTTCCTATAGATTCTTTTACAATGATCCACATCGAATTTAGCAATATATTTAAAGCCAAAATGAACATGGCCATTGATGTATTCTACCTACCAAATAATGTTTTTTACCTTTCTTGTTTGGGCATACTTTTGGAAAACAATTATAGTTTTCATCCCCTTCTTTCAACCACACTGCACTATTTTTGTCTCCATAATGCCTATTCCCAAGATAGCAAGTTGCTTCTATCCTCTTCTAGAGTCCCTATATTCTTCTTGACTTGCATAAGAACACAAACTTTTTTTATCTCATCATACACGACCTCTAGTTTATCTTCCACTTCTGTAAGGGCCTATTGTTTCTGAAAGTTTTGTCCTTTAATCCACTCCCTAGACATGGCTTTAATCCTCAACATTCTTTTGTGAAGGGGTTCCATGTCTTACTCTCTAGAAACAATATCATAGGGGATCCATTCAGTGTTCAAAGAGGTGATTCAGGTGCCTAGAATGGCAAAGAAGATCAATCATGCACACATTGTGGTTCAATTGTTGTTCCATGTGATAATCCAGACTCGGGAAATGCAAGTATTTCCAATTGCTCCTTGTTAGATAATAGGGAAAATAGAAAACAATGAACTTTTAAAAATTTTCTATCCACTATATCAGCATAGAAGATAAACAGGTATGAAAGAAACAATATTTATGAGTACAAAATAAACTATAGCTTACCTCCAGAATCAATGAGAGGTTTACCTATCACATGTGAAGATGTATGCCTCTGCAAGTATGCTCATATGGAGTTTAGGTTCATAGATCAAACCTCTTAGGTTTGATCTTTGTCAAAAGAATCATGGGACAATTTTTCCATGGATAATAAAACCCCAATGGAAACAACAATAATCCAAAAGTCATAAAAGAAAATAACTCCAATAGGAAACCAATAAATAGTGATAGCACAACAAGGAAATCAATCACTATAGAACCCTTAGATATGGAATACAAGTGTCAAACCCTCCATTAAGAAAACACACTCAGATCTGAAAAACAAGTGGCACCATAAGAAAATAAACTCAGATCTGAAATTTCAAAAGATTCAATAGTAGACAAACTCAGATCTGAAATATCAATGGCTCCATAGGAAAACAAAAGACTCAGATCTGAAATATCAATGGCTCCATAAGCAAATAAATTCAGATATGAAATATCATAAATAGAAAAAAGACTCAGATCTGAAATATTAATGGCTCCATAAGAAACAAACTCAAATCTGAAATATCAATGGTTCCATAAGAAAACAAACTCAGATCTGATATAATAATTAAACCCTCCATAAATAGACATAAAATCAAATCTAGAATAAGTGTTAAATCATCCATAGTAAAAAAAAAACTCAGATCTGATATAAGAGTTAAACCCTCCATAAACTAACACAAGACTCAGATCTAAATATAAGAGTCAAACTCTCCACATGCATTTCTTCACTTAAGAAAACTGGACAACAAGAGGGAAACCTCTGCAGACCACATGGCAACCAAAAGGTAGTCCTAACAACAAAGGAGAGGGCCCAGATAGGGGTTGTGACACCTCCACACAAGTCCGTGTCCCAAAGGAAGGATCTAACATCCACAGAACATACCCGACAGCTTAAGAGAGGCAGCTCTGTGAAGGAGATAAGGTCCAACAACCCTAGAATACAAGTCTGACAACTCTAGTAGACACTTCCCAGTTCAAAAGAGGCATATTCAACATGCACACATCAACAAATCCTATGAAGAGTCTTCCATCCAACTCGATCTGTAACTGATAACAAAAGAGAGGTCACACCAACAAGGGAGAAGTGTCATTGAGGTAGCCACAGCAAGGAGAGAGGGGAGATGAGAGAGTGAGTGTAAAAATGATAGAGGGGTAGGGTCTTATTTATACTTAGGGGAGGGGAGATGAGAGAGTGAGTGTAAAAATATCAAGAGGGCTAGGGTATTATTTATACTTAGGGAGAGGGGTTAGATCATTTAAAATTAAAAATAAATATTAATTAAATTGTCAATTAATAAATTAAAAACCCCAATCTCATAAATAAAACCCTAATCACATAAAATAAGAGTGAAATAAAAAAAACAAGGGGTTACCTTTTAATACAAAGTCAAGGGGGGGTTACATAAAGACAAAACATGTCCACATGAGTCTCATGGAGACCTATAAACTTTATCATCACTACATAAGGGGGTAAATCAACAATGTGATTAGGTCCATATTCATAGACATTCCTAGATACATCCCAGGAGAGAAGAAGAGGATCACACATCAACACATCTTGGTATTACACCAAGATCTACCTGGTCAGGAACCAAATTGCCCAAAAACACATCTGGGGGTCCTAGAACACATCTAGGGTCTTATCCACCAAGGTACAATACCAAGGATCAACCCATGCATTAAGAAAGGGTTCCCTGGAACACATCCAGGGGCCCTAGACACATCTAGGGACTTGGTCCAAGACCAAGAACCCCAGTCATCCACTGGGGGCCCTCAAAAGGGTCTTGCTGCTTGGTTCTAGACCAAGAAACCCATTCATCTATTGGGGGCCCTCACAAGGGTCATTCTTCTTGGTTCTAGAATAAGAACCCCGGTCATCTACTGGGGGCCCTCACAAGGGTCTTTTTCCATGGCACTCACTGCTTGGTCTCATACCAAGAAACCCTAGGAGTGTGTTGGGGGGCCTAGTCTATAGCTAAGGTATTTTCCATCCTCAAGAGAATGGCTCTTGCAGCTGCATTAATTTCATCAATCCTCACCAAGCCTACATGGCTCTAAGCAAACACGATACTAACAAATGTAGCACTCTCTGGTATGATGCCAACATATTTCATTTCTTTAAGAGTATGAGAGCCTACTTTTTAGGTCCATTCATTTCATATCCTAATATCATTGTATTCACGAAACCCCATATCATATAGGAATTCTATGATAGACATGGTGTGCATCATTTATGGTCCTGCATTTCAGACATGTTTACAAGGAAACCACCCACAAAACCATCAGATTGAATTCAATATCTAATTATGCATTTTTGGAAAACTTACCAAATCTCAAAGCTACCAAATTGACACATATTAGAAGCACACAAGAAAATGTTTCCATGTCTGGATTCATGTCTGTCAATTACATTTCTTGATAAAGTGTCAAGGCTTCATAGAAATTACCACTCTACACATATCCCACAAGCATTGTATTCCATGAGACAACATCCTGTTCTGGAATTTCTTGAAAGAGATTTACTACTTCAATAGGATACCCATTCTGCAAATATCCAACAACCATTGCATTCTAGGAAACAATATTGTGTTGTGGAAAATTTTATAACACTATATGAGCTTCTTGTATGCTCCTACATTTGACATACATGTCTAAAAGGAATTTCGAGCTACAACATCAAAAAGTAACCCGCTTTTGATTGTATCTTCATGGATTTCCATGCCATCTACAAGAATTTCCACATTTGCACACGACAACGATAAAATTGGTGAAGGTGTACTCATCTGCTAGGATACACTAGTCCTGCATCTCATTAAACTTCTTCAGAGCCTTGTTACTATATCCATGGTCAGTGTAAGCATTGATCATGGTAGTCTATGAAGCCACATTTAGTTAAGGAATTTTTTCAAATACTTGGAAATAGAGAGCGTTGTTGTTCTATTTTTTGGAAAACCATGCTCGAATGTCTACGCTCTCAAAGATATGAACTCAGATATAAGTCAGTGGTGCCCGATGATCGATGATAGATGCATTCTGTAGTGGTTTTTCAATAGGATATCTGCATAAAAAAATTTCATCTTACTTTCACAAATTAAGGCTAATGAAAGTAAGAATCTCGATATATACCAAATGGGGAGGGTGAAATTGCTACTAGAGCTCCCCAATCCTAGAAATCGGGATGAATGGAAGGTTGTAGCTTGAATTTCAATGGAGAAAATTATTTTTCTTCCCTCTCCTCCTTAAATAAACTTAGGCTAACCTTTTTTTACATCATTTTTGTAAATATAAATTGGGGGTGAATGATAATAAATCACTACAACACAAAACAATTGCCCAACCAAAACTTGGACCCCACTAATTTCTCCCTTGGATGAAATTTTGCCCCTATATATCCACATTGGGTTCATACATCATATTATTGTTATAGTCCTATGTCATTTTAGAGACCTGCTCATCCAAGAAGATTCATTTTATATGCATAGTACTCAATTCATGTCTTGAGATTGTAATCTTGACTCAAGGAATTGAAGTACCAACGACCTTCATGAACAAAGACAAATAAACATAACGTTCTATGGATTGATGAATGTTTGTAGCATTTGTTGGAAAAACTTAAGGATCTCTTTGCTATACCTATTTTCATCATATCTTGTAATGGAATCCCATGAAATTGAATCTGATTTGAGCATTCCATGGAACAGATGGCATGCTTCATCTATGGTTCTGCATTTGGCATACATAGTAACAAGGGTCCCACAAACACATAGGACTATAATATAGTGTGGATAATGTGGCTCTGAACCTGCTTACCCTATTTTAGATCTTCCAAGTTGGCTCTTGTACCCATATTTTAAGCACTAGTGATGCATTTGAAAAACTACCCAGATTTTAAGCAATGGTGATCCAATCTGGATTAATGCCCTCTTGATGCATTTGAACAACTACCCATATTTTAAGAAATGGTGATCCAATCCATATTAATTCCTTCTTCATGCATTTGAACAAAAAAATTTAAATTTTCTTCACCATACCCATGTTGGACATATGTTGAAATCATCGAATTACAGGATACCACCTATTGTTCATATATACTGTCAAATAGGTGGTGTGCATAATCTATATTCCCAAATTTTGCATATTCTGTAATTATTGTGGTCCATGATATTACATCATGAACAACCATTTTGTCAAAAAGGACATATTTTCCATATTCTATGCTCCCAAAGGTTGCATGCATTTTAACCAAGGCATTACCCATAGAGGCATATGACTCAAATCCTTCTCTAATGATGTATGCACAGAGTATGTTTTGTTTCAAATAATGCACACCAATCCTTTGGTTTCAAGAATCCAAGGGTTATTGGGCCTTATTTTATGGGGTGTAATGGAGCTTACACTCACACAATATTCCCAAAGAGTAGCATCACTGTACTTGAAACTGTTTCAAATATTGGTATTCTATTCTTTATGTTTTTTGGTTGGAATGGAACTAGTTTTCCAAGCACTTAAAGAAAATGCAAGCAAGGCTTTCTTGACAATTGCAGTAGCTGGAATTAGCTTACAATTTTTGGCATCATCTAGAATGGGGTTGCTTATGTTCTCAATGCCTTGATTTTTAGGGGTGTCGATGATGGACAACTCCTTGTTTGCATGGATGTATTGATTGATTTCACTACATTCCTCATGCTTGCTAGCATCTCACTTGCATTTGCAATTAGGATTCACTTGCAGATCTCAAGATTATCACCACTGATGAAAGGGTTCTCATAACAGAGACGAAAGAATTAAAATCTCAAATGCAATTGATGGCCAGTAGGACCATAAGCAATTTGCAAGGCGTGCAAAAGATTCCATCCCAATTGGAAAGAAACTTCTCCATGATTTAATGCATTTCCACTAACATTGAATCTAGTATCGAGTGATATGTAAACAATGGAGATTAGAGACACATTAAAACAAACATATTAGCTTTCTTCAGAATACAAGAAAATGATTCTATCATGTAGGTGGAGATTGGTGATGATGCCAAATACTTAGTGATTGGGATGGGTTATGTCTCATTCCACACATCACTAGGATTATTGATCTGGTACATTTATATGTGTGTGGACCCATGCCATCAACTTCCTTCACATGCAATACCTATTACATTTCTTTCAATGATGATTCTTCTAGGAAAACCTAGATTCATTTCATGAATACCAATGATGAGGTATTTAGCAGGTTATAATAGTTCAAAGATCTTATGGAGAACTAGACAAGTAATAAGATGAAGGTACTAAAATATTATAATGGAGGAGAGTATACCTCCAAGTAGTTGTCTTCATTTTGTTGAGAAGAATGGATCAAGAGGGAAAGAGGTAGTTAACAATGTATTACAACCTATAGTATAATGGGATTGTTGAAAGAAAGAATAGGCCCATTATTGAAACAAAGAAGACAACGGTTAATGACCTAGATCTACCTATGTTCCTTTCAGCAAAGGTATGTAGTACAATTGTATACATTCCGAACAGGTGTCCTCACAATGTATTGAAGGATAAGGCACCAGTGGAATCTTTCACTAGTTAGAAACCCTAGGTATCATATTTTCATGTTTTTCATTGTCCTCTATATATTCATATTCCTAAGGACTTTCCTGGAATTTCTCAGTGTGGGAGTTACGACATGGAAAGGCCCTGTAACATTCTAGGTGGACCTATTTGAGATGACAAAGTACCCTGGTTTGGTCCTGACTGCATCGGGAATTAACCTAAAGTCTTTTATGGGAATAAATAAAAGTGTCCTGTGCCAGTGTGATTTGAGGGGAATAAATAGAAGTAAGGATATATTTTCTTTCATAGATAGAAGGAAGGAATGATTGGACATATGGATTGCTTTAAATGGTACTAATTGGATGATTTTCTTAATCTTGTTCACTAACTTCTATCCCATTTATAGCCCCTTCCTTACAGCCTGTATTCCGTCCCTCTCATATTGATAGATMATCCTTTCAATACGTGTAGCCTTACCTTACCTTACTTACTGGCTTTCAATTCGCGTAGCCCTATCCACTTCTTCATGTTATTCTTATCAATATGTTACGCCTTACTGAGAAAAGAGGTAAGCCACACCTAATTTACTATAGATGAGATGCTTGACTTACTATATATGGAACATAGAGAGAATAACCTTAAGATATACCTCATATTTTGTGTCTCTCCACCCACATATGTTGTCATATTCTTCGTTCCTTTAGTGATGAACAACCTCTATAGTGAATTTATGAGAACCTCATTATATATACATGAATTAGGCCTTTGGTTTGCTCGGATTCGTAACTCAAAACGTCCCAACTACCTTATATTATGCTTTAGGGCCTTTCACCTTGAGAAATGTAGGAGGTGAATGTGGCCTCGAACTTAAATGGTCTCTCTTTCTGGCCGAGTATTTTGGGGCCCCCAAAAAATAAAGGGGGCTAAGGGATGGTAAATTTGTTAGTGAAAATGTGGCATATAGGGGAGGGACGATTGATCCACTATATGGGGGTAGGGGAACCAAAATAAAGGTGACCGTAAGAGATGTTAATTATTAGAGTGTGAACGTGGCCTATCTCTATCAAATGGGGTAGGGGATCTAAATAAATAGAGGGCGGGGGTGGTAAATTATCCTCTGTGAACCTATCCTATCAAGATAGTCGTAAGTAGCATACAATATAAGATCCAAAACCACTAGCATCAAAGCGACGAGTAGCAACACCAATAGCATAGGTAGATTCTACTGAGTGAGAAATAGGAGAAACAATAGTAGTATACCCAGTAGAGTAAGAAGCAAGGTTTTGAAAACCTAGGGCATAAATTGAGGCATAGGCATAGGTAAAACCATGAGTAGGAAAAGTAGTTGATCCAATAGTTTACTTAGTAGCCGTATAAGCAATTGATTATGTTGATTAAGCACCAACTTAAGCTTAATTATAGATATATCATAGGTTATCCCAATGATGATATCAATTTACCCCTTGACAACTAATAGTCAACCCAAACTAACATAATATTAAGAAGGCTAGAAGTAACGTATTTAAATCTAAGTAAGTAAGATAATAGATAAGAATGTCTCACCTGAGATGCTCTTTCCATTCCAGGAGCTCATTAACCTTTGCCTAAGAATCCTGAAAGGTTGTTTCCCAAATATGATCATGATACTTCTAGAACCCCCAAAGATCATATTCAAAACTCTTTTTTAGTTGTAAGACTAATGAATGTGAAACATGAAGATGTTGTGTGCAGGTTGTTCCCACATACATTTGAAAACAATGCCTCTACTTGGTATTTCAATCTGGCTGCAAGATCCATTACAAGTTGGGAGGCATTTTAGAAAGTGTTTCTGGATAAGTTTGGTGAAAATCTATCTACCATAGACTTGATGGAAAAATTATTCTCCCTATCCTTGGGGCCGTGTTAAACGGGTCAAGGATTTCAATTATAGGTTTCATCAATACACCCAACCCTCAGCACAAATGCATGTGGAACTCTATTTCCATGCTTTACCCCAGCCAATGGAAGCCTTCTTGAATAAAGAACGGAAAACTCCCTTAGCTTCGGGCTTTATTTATATAAAAAATGACTGGAGAATATTTAGTCGCTATCAGTGCTCTAAGTGCTTCTTCCCTTCCATGCATCGAGTATGGTATTTCTAATTCATAATACTTTATAAACATTACTCCCTTGCTAACTCTCCCTTTCTGATGCAACTTCTTACCCTCGCTCATATAGGGATATGTGTATATACATACATACACACTTAAATACTCCCTTTATTGGTGTTGGAAGTGAGAGGTTAGATCTAGCCTTCTCACATCCTATGTAAGGTCTCCCTTCATCAAGTTGTATCATCCCTTATTCAATTGGACTCCCTCCCTTGGAAAAAAGTGGAGGCTCATTCCGCGAGGCTGCACGATCTAGGTTGTTAGTCTATATATGATGGATTTAGAATAAGAACTCGCATGAATGATGAGCATATAGGATCATAATCACTCTCTTTCTAGAGAATGGTAAATAGTTTTGAAAGATAATCTATACTAGGCATACTATTTCATTAGCTATCGCTCCCTATGCGCTAGGCATACTATTGAATAAGAGGAACTCCCAATGCCTACCTTATGTCACACTTTCATACGAGAGTATACTCTTTATTAACCACTCATTGCCTTCCGCTATGAATTCACTTCAAGGTCTTATTACTTTCTTAGAGATTTATGTATTGAATACTGGACTACTATCATTCATGAGAAACCTTTCTTCTTCCACTAGATTTCTTTCTCTCATCAGAGTCCTACCTTTCCTTTGGCCCTTTTGGGATAGTTAGTTCTTCATGGCTCGCCCATCAAGGCTATTGTGTTTATAAACCTGCGGACTTAATGAATAGTGGATAATAACTAGGCGCTTCTAGTGAGAGATTTTTAGTTGCCTTACTTACTGGAGAATAAGTCCATTTCTTTTTTATGGAATATAGTAGAGTCCCTCCCATCTATTCCGTAAGATATCATGAAGTTTGTTCCATAAGGGTAACTTGTTGTGATAGAAGAAGGAGAATAAAGTATTGATTTCATATAGGAGGAGAGATTGCTCGAATTAAGTGATAGATTCCTAGGCTTCCTTTCTTCTGGATTCGAAAGGAGGTATGCTTGTATTCCTGCAAGGTAGATCATATTAGAGTAGTCTCGTATCAAAAATGCTAGCTCTTACTATATGCTTATTCATGTAAGTAGTTCGGTATTCAATCAAGAAGACCCTAACCCACTAAGAAAAGAAGCTCATGATAGCGAGGGAGTCCTTAGAGTGAATGAAGAAGAGAATGATTGAATTTTCTAAGAAAGAGGGTAAGAATTTTGTGAGTGCAGCTCTGTAGTTAGTTCATTCAATGAAGATTGAAAGCAGTTGAGTTGTAATAAAAATAAAAGATGAATATTTCACTCCTTCCAGAGAGGGTCATAATCGATCGAAATGAATCTCGGTGGTCTGTACAACAATAATTTTTAGTTGAATGAGGTAGGCAGGGAGAGGATCATGGATTTCCATGGCCTCTATATCGATCGAATGAATTGATGCTCACAGACAAATAGTTCCTTTCTCTCTTCAGGATTGATAAGATCGGGTAATAGGAAGTGGTTGTTGCAAGCAATTACTAGGGAAGGAATCCTTTATATGGGAGAGGTAAACATGGTCTGTCTAGTTCAACAACTAGCCTTCCCTGGGTTCAATATAGTTCAACTCATGTATCAGTGGTAGGCACCATCTCCCAGGAAAAAAATATGCTCATGATCGATGCTTCACCTTCATTGTTGTCCTGATCTGGTGGGGTCGATTTTCATGTTTAAGTTTTGTCACAAAGAATGAAGAAACTATTGGGTTCTTTTAGTGGTATCCCATCGGAAGTAGAATTCCCTTCAAACCAATTTCCTTTGATCAAAATAAATCATTCTCTCTAAGCCCCTACAATGTTTTACTATTTTTTTCCTTTCACTCTGAGAAAGAAACTAGCTATGATCACCTGCTAGTCATATCTTTCATGCCATCATCAATATATTCCCCTATCAATTCATTTATGGGATCTGTGGAACCCCATTCCCATGCACCCTTTTTTCCTAGCCATGCATTCTTTAATTGTTGTTGTACCAGCGGAAAGAAGTTCAATTCAAGCGAATATTCAATGCACATATCACCTCAATATGCCATCCTGGTTGTTCCTCCTCCAATCCCTTGCATTCCAAATCAAATTCCCCTCTTTAAAGGGTTGTTATAGTAGATTCAATCAACATATGGGTCGGCCTAATATGGATACCTTGAAAGAAGCCTTCCCTCTCACACATAATTGACTGGTGATGAGCATCCATCCCTTATTTCCTTTTCTTAACATTCTAGATTTTGTGACCAGGTATTCAAAGGTCTAGGTTGAGAGAATCAGGTAGGTCTGGAGTTATAATACTTCAGAGGTGATATAACTGAACCATTCTTCAAATTATCAATGCTTGCATCCAGAGGGTGAGACCCTTAAAAGTGGAATTGATTCTTATTTGGTCGTTCAAAGCCTTTTTTTCCAAACCCGCCCCTACAAGGCAGTTGATCCCAATCTCCTTGATCCTTCATCCCTTGATCATTTTCCTTCATGTTTGGACTATTGATGGAGTAACTTGGATGTGTTATTTGATCTTGTAATCCTTGATTTGAAAGCTCAATATCATAGTCTTTCAATCAATCCTCTATCAAACCTTGAAAGCCTAGTTGGAAAGCAATGAAAAGGTGGAGTCGAATCCACGATGCTCTTTTGTAGTGCCAAGCCAAGCTACAAGCACAAGCCACTGAACCAGTGCTTCCTACAAGCCTTCCCCGATAGGCGGGCTTGTGATCTAAATCCCATGGGGGCGAACTTCGTGAGTTCAATTCAATTGCTAGGTAAACATTTTCTTTCTTATACATCATTGTTATCGAAATAATATACTTATTTACTTTTCTGAGAAAGAGGTCTTTGTGGGAGAGGAAAGGGGGATTATCGAGGAGAGATGAGAAATATGAGAATTCCTCCAATAAAGAGGGGGGTTTAGTACCATATTAGCTCCATTGGAGGGAGATTGACTTCGGAGTGAGGACTTGATCGACAATTTGCAGCCTTAGTTGACGAACCTGATGGGAGAGGTTGTTTTCGTTATGAGAAGAGTCCTGAGCCTATGGGGGTGAGCTCTGTGAGGCTCCATTCACCTAGGAGGTTAGAGATGTCGAGAGTCAGGGTTTCAGAGCCAAGAACTTTTAGCGATGGAACACAAAGGACTTAGATATATTTCTATGGGAAATGGAATAGTTCTTGTCGGTGCAGAGGTTGTCCGACAATACAGATGAAAGTGATGTATTTTTATGTTGATGCCAAGTTATGGTGGTGGACCAGCTCGGATGAGGTCAGCATGGGGAAGTGCTTAATTGAAATTTGAGAGCAGATGGAGGCTGAGTTTCATGCTTAGTTCTTACCTGGTAATGTGTCGTAGATGGCACACCATTCCTTGATGAATCTGAGACAGACAGATCGGAGCATTCTGAGACTACATCAAGGCCTTTTTTGTGTTAATTCTCAACATAAAGGACATGTCAGATGAAGACAGGTTCTTTCACTTTCTGAAGGGGTTACAACCTTGGGAGAAATCATAACTACAGAGGAAGAATGTGCAGAATCTTAGTACAACTTTGGTAGTAGTAGATCGACTAGTGGACTTCAAGTACCTTGGCACAATGAGTCACATGTGAGGTTAGGGACTGAGGTAAGCCAAAGGGTAACTTGTTGGAAGAAGAGGTTCGTCAGGCCAGAGGGAAAGATTACTGAGCCAAAACCACCAAGGAAGGCGGAAAGGCAAGAGAGAAAGGAGAGGGATATTTAGACAATGATGCAACTGGGTTATTCGCACCTCCTCAACTTGAAGAACTGCTAACAACAAGCACTACCTTTTTCCAACAAGACTAGTCATATTCCTCTCCTCAGCTTATTCGTTGTCCTCTTTTATACCCTTGCCCAGATGTTTTCCTTTATCCCTAAATTTTTGTGCTCTTTTCTTTCAAACCCATTGTGTTTTCTAGGACCTCAGCTCAGGAGAGACGATTGGATAAGGTAAAGAGAGGAGAGGGCAATATTACTTGGACACAGGTCCCACTCAAATCCTTCATCATGTTGTTGGAGATAAAGAAAAGACTGTCTTGGAGTCTATGGCACAAACATTTTGTTCATATCAACTATCAAAGGATTCATTCTATGGCTGCATTAGGTCTCATTCCTCTTTCATCTATGTTTGTCACTCAAGAATCACATGGGTGTGTTACATTTCAGTTATTGAAAAATGTGAAACTTCCTTTTTCCATTAGTCAAACTCGATGCACGACACCCTTTCATATGATTCATGCTGATGTGTGGGGTCCTTCCCCAGTTTCTTTTGATTATGGCTCCTTTGATTTTGTTACCTTTATTGATGATTATTCTTGTGTGACATGGGTGTTTATTTAAAAAATTAAGAGTGATGTGTTTTAAAATTTTCAATTCTTTCATCATAAGGTAAAGTACCTAGTTGACGGTTCTATTGAAAGATATAAAGAGAGACTTATTGCTACAGGATAAAAACAAGAGAAAGGTATAGACTATTTTGATACGTTTACACCCATAGAAAACATGATATCTATCAGATGTGTCCTTTCCATTGTAGCAATAAAGGGGTTTCCCCTGACTTTTTGTTAAAAATGTCTTTCTCTACGCAAGAAGAAGTGTATCAACAATGAAATGTTCGAAAGAAGTAAGCAAGACACTATCTATCCTCAAGTTAGAACCGATTCAGGGCTTCTTCCCACCTTCAAAGGAATGAATAGGTGAGATAGAAGCGAGAAGACTAGCTCAACCCATAATTGAATGAATGAATGTGGAGTCTCTTATTTTCAGTACCTGTTTCCTCTCAATGGATTTCTCCAAGAACTAAGGTGGAAACAAGGTTATTACCCTTAGATTACCCGAGTGATGACCTGAGCGTGGTGGGGCAATTCAGGAGGCAAGTCAGAAGAAAATCATGTCACCCTAATGAAAGGTTGTTCATGAGGCAAGTCATAAGGGGAAGGCAACTCCATGCTTCCACGCACACTTCTATGCTTCCACGTCGGCAAGTTCAAAATAAGTTCCTTACCAAAACCCATAAGTAGACCAAAATCCTAGAGGGGATCTCATGGATCCTTCCTTATCAAACTCTCCTCTGCTTGTCAATTTCCATCTTCTATTCTAGCATTCCACTTGATTTCCCTTACATAGAGGGGATAAGCCATAGAAAAAGATAATCTATAGAGAGAGCCTAATAAAAGAGTAGATATCAAGAAGCCCTTCCATTGGTGAAKTTTTTCATTGGATGAGAAACTATACTATAGAGGATATTTAGGTAGCAAGAGATAAAACCATTTCAATACAAAACCATCCTTCCTTACCAATGAATGTGCTTCTAGCTTAGTGAATGACCATATCAACCAGTTAGGCATAATTAGCCAACCCATTTTAGTTATCCAACACAAGTCTTCTAGATGACTGAATGTTCCAGTAACCAAATGAATGTCCTTCCTTTTATCCAACCCATGAAAGTGTTTCTACTGCTAGTTAGCCAACCCAAGTCTCTAGGCTACATTGATCCAATCGAAACAAACCCCATAGATAGACCAAAGGCCTGGAGGGGATATCCTGCATCCTTCCTTTCACTCTGTATTTTATTAGCTGGATATACAAAATATGCCTCTGAGTGTGCTCGAAGTGAGAGGCTATAACGAATGTGAATACCTCTCCCTCGCTCTGATTAGAACTACAGGTTGGTGAGAATCAATCTGCTGGTGGAGTGGTTTTTTGTCCTTATGTTCATGGCCCAAAGGGGAACTCATGGTCAATAGAAAATAAATCTATTTTTCTTATTTGTTTCCTTCCCCACCTTTAATTCTCTTATTCATTTTATTCTCCACCTACACTTATCATACTATTATTCATATCCTTACCTTCTCCATATCACATTCATGGAATCTGCTTCTATTACTTACGTGAATGTATAACAAGCCACAATAAGGTTGGTTTGTGTCCCAGAGAGGTTGTTTCCTCATTTCCCTAATCAAGACCATCACACTTACTACATAATGGACTTATGTCCTCATTCATGCTCATCCATAACTAAAGTCACCCCCTTCCTTAGTTTTCTTCCTAACCTTACTTCTTTTCAAGCCCTACCCCTTACTTCCTTAGCTTTATTCATTTCACTTATCGACTTCTCTGCTAACTTTTCTATTTGATCATACACTTGCTCATATGCCTCTCCTTCACTAGTTCTATCTGACCATACCACTTATCCACTTCTCCACAAGGAGTAGTTAAAATAAACTTACCTCTTTAGGGAAGGAATTGTTCTAATAATTACTTCCTCAATAGTGTATCCTTTAGAAGCACTGACTTATCGAGATATTATATATGTTGCAAACAAATAAGAAAATACTTTAATACCTCCTCTCTAACCCTTTGATACCTAGTATTAGAATTCACCTTCCCTTTTCCTCAATGTTTTCTACTAGGTTGGAGATAGGAGAATCTGGTTCAATCGCCTGTCTATAGGGGAGGCACGCTCTTTCCTTTTCTTTTCCCTTAGAGACGAAAAAACATGGGAGAAATAACAAGTGGTTCCTCTTTCCTTCCCCACAAATTCTAGTGAATGGATAGAAAATTTACTCATGAGTAGAAGCAAGTAATTTATTTGGCCTTCATTAACAAGAAGCAAGCCTTCCTATCGAGATTCATTGGCCTGTAAATACAAGGAATTATACTATTAACACCTACTTCCCTAGATAGTTTCTCTAGAACTATCCCATTCAAATGGTAGTAAATAGTTTCTCTTCCTCACTTGTTTCCTCTAGACATATTATGATCAATAAGAGCAAGCATTGTTGTTTTTATGTTTCTTGTTCTGACCTCTGCGAGAGCTATCCCCACTTGCTTGCCTATGAAGTGGTTTTTTTTTTTTTTTTTTTTTCTGGTTGAAGAGGTGTTATCCGAAGAACGAGCATCTCCATCATGAAGAATAAAATAGGAGGAACACGGGTGCTCCCCGAAGGATGTGCATCTCCACTTGGTCCATGAAAAAAGGGGAGACTAGACTGTAGGAAAGATTCTCTACTCACTCTTGGGTTGAAATCGGTGTATGATCCAGATTCAAAATGGGAGCTTTCACCTAAAACCATTGATCTAAAAATAGAAGGCTGACTTGTTATGCTATGCAAGCACCCTCTACCTCATAAAATAAATCTTAACAGGACCTTGCTTCATGTGTTTAAATAGGCAAGATTGGTTTATGTGTTAAGTTTCTTGCTTGTTCTTGTCAATGTTTATGTGTGAGGTAATGTTCTTTTACAAGATTAATCATGTGTTATAAATCAATACACAGCCATAAAAAGTGCAGAAAATAACACAGCAAACTCACAACAATACCAAGATGATAAAGGAGTTCACCCCTCTCTGGGCTACGTCTCCTTGAGCCTCCTTCAATGGACTTGGCTCTTTGGGATTAGTTTGTCAAATTATATTTACAAGCTACTGCTCAACTCCAATGTATTTACAAACTGTACCATTGGGTTCAGAATACATAAAAACCCCAAATTTGACTGTAAAAACTCTGCAAATGGACAATGGCTCATCCAACAATGACCTCTTCTACATGTGACCTCCAAGCTTCCCTGAGCAAGAATGAGGAAAAAATACCTGTAGAAGTCCTCCAATGGATCTGAAACCTATCCCAATGTGTTAAGAGCATAATAAACAGTCAGAAATGACTATTCAGTCTCAGCAAATGAATATGTGCTCATCTGAGCAATGCCTCAAACAATGAGGGCTTCAAGCTTCCTCAAGCTTCACCAATATTCAAGGGTTAAAAACCTACATTATAAGTCTTCAAATGCCTATGAAAACCTCACCAATGGACTCAGAACGTCCAAAAACCCCTATCTAGGCTTTTTCGGCACCTGATTTGGTCAAAAACTCCAAAAGTTATGGCTTCTGCCATTTTTCCCCTTCAAGCTCTGCAACCTGTTCGCCATTCCGCACCTGTGGGAAAGTGAACCTAGCTCCTGAGCGTTTTCGTGTGAATAAACCCAGCACACGCGCGTCCCGCAAAATGCGCCAAATTGTAGAACTGTTAACGGGAATAAGGCCCCCCAAAACGGAGGTGTTGGGCGCATGGGCCATGTGGCCACGTTCCTCGCGCCAAAAAGGGCTCCCGTTTCCAAGTTTAACTGTGGGTGTGACATGTGTCCAAGCGCGTGGGTGTAATACGTTTGCCAACGTTTAAAAATCCTACGCACATAAATATAACCGCGCCACATTACAATATGTGGTTACATTGCAACCGGGCTATAAAGTTTAAACTGCGCCCTCCAATAAACTGGTCACATGCGATAACATTTAAAACCACAGTTTTAAAATTGAAACTACCGCACTCCTGGTATAAAACAATGGTCATATGAACCAAAATATAACCATTGGTAAAGTTTATATATAAAAAAACCCCGCGCGAATATGGATTTAGTCATATGTAATGCCACACAATCGTGGGTTCTCCATGATAAATTAAACCCGGCCTCCGTGCACACATATCGGGTCACATGTAATATACCATGTAATAACCGCGGGCTACATAACCAAATCTTAACCCCTAATAAGTGGTCATATGTAAATGCTAATAGAACCGGGGCTTTATATAAATTTTGACCCCCGCGCCTGCCGTTTAAACAATGGTCGTATGAATGGTAAGTGTGACCAGGGGCTGGGGCTAAGCCCCAGCCCGGACCCCCGCCGAGTTTCACATAATGTAAATTCAAATAGCATTTAAACCATATACCATACAAGTAACATAAAGTGGCGCGTTGGTAAGTGGATATTTGTAAAAGCTTTGTTAAAGGGAGGAGGTCCAGGGGTCGAACCCCGCGGCCTCCATAATTTTTGTAAACCACACAAACCCCAACGGTCAATAAATGGGTGCCACGTGGCAGCCTCTCATTGGGCCATGTGGCGCCCTAATATTCGCCCACTTATAAGCCATGTGTCACAACATCACTCGTCCGGCTGTAACCAATCACAGATTGCCACATCATCAAACTGCCAAGTCACCTGCCACGTGTGCCACGTCAGCACTGTACGGTCAGCACAGTCAACTGTACGGCCTGCCACGTCAGCTGTACGGCCTGCCCAGTCAGCATCAAAATTTTTTTACTTGTTTGGGCCGGCGAACAGATCGTGATAACTTCTCCATATGGACTCTGTTTGCAAAAGTAAATATACCGCCGGAATTAGGAGAATGAGACGGACGCAATGACACCGTTTTCGTTGCATTCCGAGCACTTTGAAAATTGAGCAAATTTTAGACCCCTGGTCCAGATTCTGATCACGCCTTCCCACTGAAAGGCTTTTGGACCCACAAAATCTTATAATCATCGATCTGAGCTTCAATACTCTTCTTCTTTCAAGTTATATCAACTGATTCTACTTGAAAAGACTTTTCGACAATCACCTGGGTACCTTGACATGCCTTGCACTGCAACTGGCTATGTCTCTCAACCACTGCTATCTAGCTGTTGCTGACCCACTGTTCTCTCTGCTCTTGGAAGACTGTCAGCCTTCCCACTGAGAATCAAGTCCCTCTTTCGAACTCTTTGGCGTCAACAATCCGCTCTCCAATGGCTGCAAAATTTTCCTGCGACATCTTGTCACAAGCCAATAAAAACATCAATCTTGAAAATGAATTATACAAGACTGAAAAATAATGACAGCAAAGTATTTTTTTTGCTCTTCAAGCAACTGTCGCTTCTTGTGCTTCATCAAAACACATAGTGTTTTCTTCCATCACAATGTACTCAAACTTGACTTACAAGTCATTCAACACAATCGACTAAACACAAGTCGAAACCATGAACGACATAACATAGACGTCAAGCTAAAATCGACACAAGTCGAGACTCATGTGAAATGTATCAACCTTCGAAAATGACAAGTCGAAAACCATGATAAACAATCATGTTACAAACATGAATCAATCATGATGAACTAACATCAAGTTCATTGTTTTATGCACTCTCAAAACCAAAAGCATGTGCATAGTTTCTTCAACTCTCTTCCCTGTAGAAACATAGGTACTCAAACCCAAGACATGTGGGTACTAATGAGCTGAATATGAAAAGTATATGTGGTTGTAATAAAATGGACAGCATACTCCTCTTTTACATGTTCTTGAATGAGGTAGTATAATCCCAAGTATGCATAAAAATTTAAATGCATTCACACGCAAACTTGCCTCTACCAAATGAAGACAAACTGCTACAACTTGTCAAGCTTCAACAAAATGAAAAGCTAAGGCTAAAATGTGCATCTATTGCAAAAAGAATGCAAGCCTTACTTACGCAAGAAATCAATCCATTTCTTACCAAGCCAACTCAATGGCGAATCCTTCTGCTGAAAGTTTTCTTCTTGTGAATCATCTTGACTCACATCAATGAGGGAATCTCCTCTTACATTCTTGTCAATCTTTTTCTCCAACTGCTTCTTGTGCCTTGGATGAGAGGTTGGATGCAATGTCCAACATTGGTCAATGAGATGACCCCTCTTCTGACAATGATTGCAAATCTTTTGCATTTTCTCTTCATGTTGCCTTTGCTTGGAAAGTTTCTTGAAAATGGACTTTCTCTTCCAACATTTTGAAACATGATGGTTATCAAAACCACAACATGTACATGGTCTTTTTCCATTGTTACATGCAGATTTATTATGCTGAACATAATCAAAAGCAACTGAGTTATAGGCAGATTTATACCTTGAACATTCACCTTTATTGCCGCTTTGAGGAGGTGAATCGGAAGAGTCAC
>ML801864.1:37177-52093 GCA_009831015.1 Picea engelmannii | reverse complement strand
TTTATGTGTTAAGTTTCTTGCTTGTTCTTGTCAATGTTTATGTGTGAGGTAATGTTCTTTTACAAGATTAATCATGTGTTATAAATCAATACACAGCCATAAAAAGTGCAGCAAATAACACAACAAACTCACAACAATACCAATATGATAAAGGAGTTCACCCCTCTCTGGGCTACGTCTCCTTGAGCCTCCTTCAATGGACTTGGCTCTTTGGGATTAGTTTGTCAAATTCTATTTACAAGATGTTTCTCAACTCCAATGGATTTACACACTGTACCATTGGGTTCAGAATACATAAAAACCCCAAATTTGACTGTAAAAACTCTGCAAATGGACAATGGCTCATCCAACAATGACCTCTTCTACATGTGACCTCCAAGCTTCCCTGAGCAAGAATGAGGCAAAAATACATGTAGAAGTCCTCCAATGGATCTGAAACCTATCCCAATGTGTTAAGAGCATAATAAATAGTCAGAAATGACTATTCAGTCTCAGCAAATGAATATGTGCTCATCTGAGCAATGCCTCAAACAATGAGGGCTTCAAGCTTCCTCAAGCTTCACCAATCTTCAAGGGTTAAAAACCTGCATTAGAAGTCTTCAAATGCCTGTGAAAACCTCACCAATGGACTCAAAACGTCTAAAAACCCCTAGTTGGGCTTTTTCGGCACCTGATTTGGTCAAAAACTCCAAAAGTTATGGCTTCTGCCATTTTTCCCCTTCAAGCTCTGCAACCTGTTCGCCATTCTGCACCTGAGCGTTTTCGTGTGCATAAACCCAGCACACGCGCGTCCCACAAAACACGCCAAATTGTAGAACCGTTAATGGGAATAAGGCCCCCTGAAACAGAGGTGTTGGGCGCATGGGCCATGTGGCCACGTTCCTCGCGCCAAAAGTGCTCCTGTTTCCAAGTTTAACTGTGGGTGTGACATGTGTCCAAGCGCGTGGGTGTAATACGTTTGCCAACGTTTAAAAATCTCGCGCACATAAATATAACCGTGCTACATTACAATATGTGGTTACATTGCAACCGGGCTATAAAGTTTAAACCGCGCCCTCCAATAAACTGGTCACATGCGATAACATTTAAAACCACGGTTTTAAAATTGAAACTACCGTGCTCCTGGTATAAAACAATGGTCATATGAACCACAATATAACCATTGGTAAATTTTATATATAAAAAAACCCCGCGTGAATATGGATTTAGTCATATGTAATGCCACACAATCGTGGGTTCTCCTTGATAAATTAAACCCAGCCTCCGTGCACACATATCGGGTCACATGTAATATACCATGTAATAACCGCGAGCTACATAACCAAATCTTAACCCCTAATAAGTGGTCATATGTAAATGCTAATAGAACCGGGGCTTTATATAAATTTTGACCCCCACACCTGCCATTTAAACAATGGTCGTATGAATGGTAAGTGTGACCAGGGGCTGGGGCTAAGCCCCAGCCCGGACCCCCGCCGAGTTTCACATAATGTAAATTCAAATAGCATTTAAACCATATACTATACAAGTAACATAAAGTGGCGCGTTGGTAAGTGGATATTTGTAAAAGCTTTGTTAAAGGGAGGAGGTCCGGGGGTCGAACCCTGTGACCTCCATAATTTTTGTAAACCACACAAACCCCAACGGTCAATAAATGGGTGCCACGTGGCAGCCCCTCATTGGGCCACGTGGCGCCCTAATATTCTCCCACTTATAAGCCACGTGTCACAACATCACTCGTCCGGCTGTAACCAATCACAGATTGCCACATCATCAAACTGCCAAGTCACCTGCCACATGTGCCACATCAGCACTGTACGGTCAGCACAGTGAGTTGTACGGCCTGCCACGTCAGCTGTATGGCCTGCCCAGTCAGCATCAAATTTTTTTTACCTATTTGGCCCGGAGAATAGATAGCGATAACTTCTCCATACGGACTCTGTTTGAAAAAGTAAATATACCGCCGGAATCAGGAGAACGAGACAGACGCAATGGCACCATTTTCGTCGCATTCTGAGCACTTTGAAAATTGAGCAAATTTTAGACCCCTGGTCCAGATTCTGATCAACCATGGATGTGCGCTTCAAATCACTAACCATACAAGACACCCAAGTCTAAAATAGTAATAATTAGAGTACAATAGTGGTATTATTCTTCGGCTCTGTCTTTGAGATTGGTTCGATGGTTTGGTAGGTGAGATTTCTTTCTAATGCTATATTGGGAGGTATGCTTGCTTGGAAAGGCATCAACATCCATCAATTTGATGGGGTGTAGCCATGAAACATTTGACCAGCTGGTAGGGTAGGCTTGTAATAAGAGTCATATGTACTATAAAGAGATCTAA
The DNA here is from genome assembly GCA_009831015.1 of Picea engelmannii. Taxonomy (NCBI): domain Eukaryota; kingdom Viridiplantae; phylum Streptophyta; class Pinopsida; order Pinales; family Pinaceae; genus Picea; species Picea engelmannii. Next base: position 49,749 of record ML801864.1, on the reverse strand, counting down.
TCATGGTAAAGATATAAAGTCCATTTGGGTAAGACAAGTCCAGTAAAGCCAACTTTGGTTTTTTCACCATTCCAACTTACCGGTCGCTTTTAGATTTGATATTATCCATTACTAATGAGATTATGCATTCATGTATTTCGTGATGATTTGGGTTCAATCTTATAACACACCTAATTTACTTCTTAGGTGGGGGGAAAATGAGTGATCTTTCTTGCACATCCTATCCCTTTGGTCGAGAAAGCGCTTCGCTACTTGTGGTAAATTTGAGTGTGAAAAGGTAGCGTATGAAGGGAAAGACCTATTTGACCTAATTCCAGGTGCCAAAGAAATATCTTAAAGGCCCCTCTCTCTAAGCTATCTTACCCACCTAACATAGCACTTGCCTCTATGGATCAATCCAAAATTTTGCCCCTCCCTATTGGCTATGATGCGAAACCTACCTAGCTCAAACTTACTCAATGAAAAGTGAGGTAAGTTGTTAAGGCTTATTAGGGATGGAATAAAAACCCAATCCTTGTAAATCAAATTTTTTTTTATCGCATGGAAGCTTGACATGATGAGAGATTCCTAATCTAAGTACACAAAGTGACATTATATTTATTAATAATGGCATTTTAGGACGCTTCAACCTAGTGGCTAGGTAGAATGGCCTCGCTAGTCTTGCTAGTGTTGTTGGCTGGGAAAATCTTGAATAATATGGACCAGTTGGGATGACTGGTGTTAATAAGAAGGTTCGCTGGTGGAAATAAGAAGGTTAAGCTTGTAGGTTGGCTAATTGTAAAGTGCTAATAGGTTCTGAAACAAATTTGTTAGGGATTGTTGTCGCAAGAGTTGACTCTAGGCTATAAAAGAGCCAAGCCTTAGCACATTTTAAAAAGAAATAAATCTTGTTGATCGGTCAGTCATAGGAGGCTTCTAGAACCAGGTCCAAAATAGTCATTCCACTCATTTATAGATCAGAAACAAAAGGCATGACCTAGTTTGTCTAATTCATTTTAAAATCATGAGGATGGATAGAAGATAGGGAATAAACAAAATTGAAAGAAAAGGCCAAGTATCTGGTCTTCCTTTCAATAGAAGAAATAACACTGAACTTCAAATATCTGAACACAGGTCTTGTCTCACTCATAGAAAGACAAAGGAAAGGCTATGAACAAATAAAACTTGTAAATAAGGTAAAACAATTAGGATACAGGTCTTGTTCTACTCACAACAAAACAGAGGAAAAACTGCACCTTAAGGGATGCTTTAAATTAGCTACAGCAGAGGTTGTACTGAATTGTAACCATTACAAGATGAAATAATGAATGCAAGGAAGAAAGAGCAGTGATGAAAACTTCAGAAATAATAATACAGGAAGAAAACGAAATTATACAGTGACAAAGTATAGAATCTCTTGGCACTCTGTTCTATATTTGATAAAAAATAATACATTACAAACCCAGCCTGTGAAAGGCTCCCGGGCTGTCCTCTCTCCCTCTGTTACATACAATAATTATTTAAAAGAAAAAATCTAAGAAAAAATCTCTTTGCGTTTCGGGAATTTGAAACGGTTCGCCTTCATGGAAAACTGAGACTGCCAGGTGCCTCTGCTAGCACTTTGAACCGTTATTGATGTAGGGAAGCTTGTAAACGCCTTTGCATTGACAGAACCTTTCTGATGCTCATCTTTAGTTTGAGAAAAAAATTATTCTTGAGTGAAAGTAAATGCAGGGTTTCTTTAGAAAATCGCTAGTTGGTCACCTGTAATCATCTTTGCGCAAACTCAAAGATTAAGAGCTCACCGAATTGTTTCAGCGTTGTCCTGTCGAGGAGGATCTGACAATGACAAGAACCCACAAAACATCCAAGGGCTTCTAGAGCTTCCTTTAGATTTCTTAGGCACTTCCTATACGAAAATGGACCAACTTTACCTTTCATTCTCGTTTGGACCTTTCAAACATTTGCTTATACTTCAAAAGATCATTGGAAACAATTTGTTTCCGTGCTGGACCCAGCTCTATGCCGCTCACTCTGGTGGCAAAGTTCAATGAACTTAAGGATTCTCCTGAGTAAAACTCGTTAGGTCAACTTTGCACAAGCATTAGAGTTTTCGAGTCTCCTCCTAATGAGTCTTGGAGCAAATGTGCAAGCTTGGAATTCTTGTAGGGTATGTGGCTGCTTTTGGTTGCTAATGTAGATATAACATCACCAAGAGCAGAAAGAGATTTGTTGATATATTGAGCTTCTTTAAGACGCTCCACTTGAACATTTTTTTTTGCTATTCTCTCACTTCCTGTCATAATCAGCAAGCCACAAATTGCTCCTAGTACATTCCCCACTGATTAAGTTCTCTCCTTTCACCATCACGCAAAGTACACAGTGAGAACGACTACTATTCTCATTAGCAATTGGTTGAACCAACGGCCCTTGCACTACTTCCAGTTTGCAAAACTTCCCAGACCTCATTCATGGCGTGTACTTGCGCTTCAACAAGTCCTGGAACATGACAAACACCTTCTGCTACTTGTTTTATTTCAAGCTTCTTAACAGTATGCCCTGGATGAGTTGGGGATGCAAGTAGATCACAAATCTTCTCATCGTAAGCTTCCAATACACTTACAAAGATATCATATTTAAATAATCCCTTTCTCTCATTAGCTACTCGAAAGAGCTCCTCCAATGCCCGATAGTTTACTCCCCTGTTGTCATGGTTTCCCTCCATGGTAAATGTCTTCCCAGCTCTATTTTTCCCATAGGAAAATATACACACATTATATCCATACAAAACTGACACGAAAAATTGGTGCAGTATCGACAAAAACAACCACTCGATCATCTTGAGTATTCAAAACATGATCCAATTTGAACATTTTTTTTTTTTTTTTTGAAGAACCATTAACGCGGATACTTAGTTCATTTTCTCTAGCTGTGTCAAATTCTGCCACTGAAGAAGCTCCCGTAGATATTTCTTCATCACTCAATGGAAGACATATACAGAATGCTCTGATGTTTCCTCTAAGCTCCTCGTCGGCGTTGAGGATCTCGTCGCCCAAGAAATCACGTACCACGTCTCGATGGACAGATGAAGAAGCGTTTGGATTCATGCCCAAACTCCTCACTGTCAAAGATAGGTCTCGCATGTAGGGGGTTACAAATCATCATTTGGATCATCTGCCGCGACCTGTAGAAACTCTTTGAACCGTTACAAATCGTTTTTACAAGTGGATCATTGATAATTCCTTTGATGCTGAAATGCTTCCGTCAACACTTTAAACGCTGCCTGACTATTCTCTGCCTCTCTAATTATTCATTGATCTCGTTCTGACCTCTTTCTCTGCCAGTCTGGACAAGAGTAATGAATCTTGGTGTGCATAGATATTTAATCAAAACTTTAATTTGCCTCATGTCCACGTGAAACCCTAATGCATGAAACCAACGAGGCATTGCATTCGAGCGAGATCTTCTCCGGGAATCATCAAATCTATCATGTTATCACATATGACATCTATGGGGAAGTATTGCTCTACTAAATCATTTTTTTCTGGCAGTAACACGTCTAACACATCCCCCGGACGACTTAGATAAGTGCAGGTGGAATAGCTTGCTCTCTTCTATGATTTCGTGTACCATCTTAACCATTCCTGCTTTCGCTTGCAATGAGTTGTAGAGCCTTGTTCCAGGCAACTAACTGGCAATGAGACCAAACCCGAAATGAAATTTTCTGAATTCTTATTTTAGATATTTTGTGTCATTTCCTGGGCTAAGACTCATCAGTGTTTTCAAGAGCACATGAAATGCTATATTTTTAGTTTCATCTTAGATGCAAATCAGTTGATCGTCCTTCCAGTTTGTCATCGAACTCATAATGTATTTCTCTATATCCACAGTTATCTGCTCTTTCAGTTGTGGAGATTTGAGAAAACCTCCTATGAGGTTGTGCAATGTCTTCTTCGAGTTCCCACTCAGCATGAGTATTGAAGACTTCCTCATGAGCTCGTTGAGTGATTTCAGATAAGAGGGAACCAACATCCCGCCATTGTTTTTTGTAGAACCACCCTTCTTATTTCTGAACATTTCAATCTCCTATAGAAACCATCTTGAAGAAGATCAAGCAAAAAATACATATCCATTGGAACTCCATCAGTTTTTGTTGTTCCATTTCTGGTTGGACTTGGACTCGGACTTGCACATGAGTGCGGCCTTGTACACCTTCACCTTGGGCACTGAATGGTAATAATAAACGAGATATGGGAACATGCTTTGATGGCATGAAATCAACCTCGTCACTGAAAAACATAGATGTTGCCTTTCTCATCATCTCTTCCTCAGCATCAACATCATCCTGATAGAATTTCACAATCATATGCCATTCACTCGCTTCCAATCTAATTTCTATCCATCGCTCAGTCAGCTTCCAGCTTTCAGTCATGCCACCATATTCTGCAATCAAATTTTCTTTGTCTGATTTCTAATCACATGTTTCTTCACCCGATCTAAAAAGAAATGAATACACCAACGCTCTAATACAAAACACTAGAATGGGAAACAAGAGTAGAAGAAATCACACAGTGGCCTTAACCAATTGTAGAGAGACTGGGGATGAAATAACAAATCCAGGCAATGTTGAAATAGTTATTGAAATAGATGAAACTAGCATCATATTTTGCTCCTTTTGTGTCATTTTGTCCAAGCCCATTTTTCTACTGAGAACCCATTTCAACACCTTACTAACAGTCGTCCTGCTTAAATCACATATAAAATCTCAATGTGGTTTATCAAATTACTCTCAGGCATCGTCCAATCCTTGGCCTGAATAATTTTGAGATCCATCTCCCAAAGTAATTGAGAGACATTATTCAACGAGTCGAACCGGTCCTCCAAACAAGTCTAGCAGAGGTAAACCTGATTTGGCTTTGGCTCCCTATTTGCCACATAGTAAAATGAAGCAGATCTCGAAGGACAGGCTGATGTGAGGCCCATCTTATTGGCGAAGCTAGAATATTACTTAACACCATTTCCCAGACGACCGAGAGAGCATCTGAGCAAGAAATCTGAATACCCTGGGCCTGCAAGCCACTTGGAAACCAAATCTCTGATCTGATGGTGAGCTCTGATCTTGAACCAAACCACAAAAGGAGATCTTTATGTGAGAGAAGTCACGGCTGCATGGTTCCTCTTGGGTAGCACAGTCAATTTTGATATCTGTTACAACATCGGCTCCAACTAGGGATGGTACTTTCTCGTAAAGTGTCGAGAACAGTAGACCAGGTGCCTATATCCATTGGGTGACCCTACGAAATCACCCTTATCACATCCTGAACGCTGTCACTTTACTTGTATCTTTGTGGAACAAAACAAACTGCTTATTCATCCATTGGGCTATGGAGTCGTAATGCTTTATAAAAAAACCATATTGGATTCAAAACTGAACTGAAAAACATATTGAAAACCATCGTTGTAATCTAGTTCTTGAAGTCAAGCTTATTTATATACATCACCTACTTTAACTACTGAAAAATTTCCAAAATCAAATGATACGAAAATGACAGTGAAGCCAATCCAATAATTGTCTTCTCATTTGGAATTTTTTTACACTTTCTTTGGGCAGGCTGAAAAAGGAAATTGAAAATCCCCATCTGACCTGTTGGTGACCATGGATTTGCAAACCTTTCATCAATTCTTGTGACCAAACATTCATGACATAGCATATTCCTCCATTAAATGAATCCAAAAGATCAGCAAAAGGATCATGGAAAAATATATCGTCCTGAGATTTTAAAACACCCAGAACTACTTTATGATTCTTGGAATCATTGAACATGGAAACCATCTCTTTTTCATGAAACAAAGCAGGGTATAAAATCTGATCTCCCGGCAGGAAATCATAATAAATAGGTTCACTAACTTCTCGTAAAGTTCCATGAAGTACATGACTGTCACCATTTAAAAATAGATTTACATTTTCAGAAATGGAAGAAGTTTGACACTCATATCCAGGACTGTGTGAAAGATGTAAATCTGTGTGATCAGGGGCTGTAACATAGTTGTACAGGGGCAGACCCTTCTCTTCCCTAGTTAAAGGAGAAGGTGGTCTCTGTATTTTTTGAATAAAACAACAATCATTCCTTTCTATCTCTTTTGCAGTTTGACCATGATGCCTAATATCTTCTTCTTGAGTAAGTTCACAAGATCCAACATCTTTATGAGCCAACTCTTCCTCATACTGCTCACCTTCATCAACTTGAGAAATTTCTATTTTTTCTTCCTCCTCAAGAGGACTTGTATCACAACAATCTTCAAAAAGGATTTCAGCAGAATATATCCTCTTACAATGTTGATGAAAAAGTGTGTGAAAGCATCTCAATGAAGGAATACTGGAATGGGGTAAGGATTTATACCAGAATCTAGCATCTTTTTCCAATGAAAACATAAACAATTTCATGAGGAAATCTTGTAATGTACATTTAATTCTTCCATGAGCTTGTGGAATTCAAACAAATGTTGACCATGATTGTCGTCCTCATCTTCACCAAATTTAGGAAGGATATCTTCCCGAATTTTAATGTCTAGAACAGTGTTTGGAAAGCCATAAACATTTGTAAAGTCCAGAGGGGAAAACCTTGCAACAATTCGAGTAGCGAACGAATTCGACATTTGAGACCAGTGGAGTCACCAACAAAATCATGTAGAGTCTACGAACCAAGGAGTCTCCAGGTGAATGATCACAACCAATTGAATGTCTATCCCTTGTTCACCATCAAGAGATAGATCTGAACTTTGTCATATCCCAGGGAAGATAACTTCGTCCTCCGTCCCCGACAACGACATCAGAAAATGTTGTCGCAAGAGTTGACTCTAGGCTGTAAAAGAGCCAAGCCTTAGCACATTTTTAAAAGAAATAAATCTTGTTGATCAGTCAGTCATAAGAGGCTTCTAGAGCCAGGTCCAAAATAGTCATTCCACTCATTTATAGATCAGAAACAAAAGGCATGACCTAGTTTGTCTAATTCATTTTAAAATCATGAGGATGGATAGAAGATAGGGGATAAACAAAACTGAAAGAAAAGGCCAAGTATTTGGTCTTCCTTTCAATAGAAGAAATAACACTGAACTTCAAATATCTGAGCACAGGTCTTGTCTCACTCATAGAAAGACAGAGGAAGGGTTGTGAACAAATAAAACTTGTAAATAAGGTAAAACAATTAGAATATAGGTCTTGTTCTACTCACATCAAAACAGAGGAAAAAATGCACCTTAAGGAATGCTTTAAATTAGCTATAGCAGAGGTTGTACTGAATTGTAACCATTAAAAGCTGAAATAATAAATGTAAGGAAGAAAGAGTAGTGATGAAAACTTCAGAAACAATAATACAGGAAGAAAACAAAATTAGACAGTGACAAAGTATAGAATCTCTTGGCACTCTGTTCTATATTTGCTGAAAAAGAATACGTTACAAACACATCCTGTGAAAGGCTCCCGGGCTATCCTCTCTCCCTCTGTTACATACAACAATTATTTGAAAGAAAAAATCTAATAACAAATATCTTTGCGTTCCGGGAATCTGAAACGGTTCGCCTTCATGGAAAACTGAGACTGCCAGGTGCCTCTGCCAGCACTTTGAACCATTACTGACGTAGAGCAGCTTGTAAATGCCTTTGCATTGACAGAACCTTTCTGATGCTCATATTTAGTTTGACAAATTTTTTATTCTTGAGTCAAAGAAAATGCAGGGTTTCTTTAGCAAATCGCTAGTTGGTCACCTATAATCATCTTTTCGCAAACTCCAAGCTTAAGAGCTCGCCGAATTGTTTCAGCACTGTCCTGTCGAGGAGGATCTGAAAATGGCAAGAACCCACAAAACATCCAAGGGATTCCAGGGCTTCCTTTAGATTTCTCAGGCACTTCCTATACGAAAATGGACCAGCTTTACCTTTCATTCTCATTTGGCCCTTTCAAACATTTCTTTATACTTCAAAAGATCACTGGAAACAAGTTGTTTTCGTGCTGGACCCAACTCTATGCCCCTCACTCTGGTGGCAAAGTTCAATGAACTTAAGGTTTCTCCTGAGTCACACTCATTAGGGAAGCATTGCACAAGAATTAGAGTTTTTGAGTCTCCTCCTAATGAGTCTTGGAGAAAATTTTCAAGCTTGGACATCCTGTAGGGTATGTGGCTGCTTTTGGTTGCTAATGTAGATATAACGTCACCAAGAGCAGAAAGAGATTTTTTGATATATTGAGCTTCTTTAAGACGCTCCTCTTGAACATTTGTTTTTTCTATTCTCTCACTTCCTATCATAATCACAAAGCCACAACTTGCTCCTGGTACATTCCTCACTGATTAAGTTCTCTCCTTTTACCATCATGCAAAGTACACAGTGAGAACAACTACTATGCTCATTAGCAATTGGTGGAACCAAGGACCCTTTCACTGCTTCCAGTTTGCAAAACTTCCCAGACCTCATTCATGGCCTGTACTTGAGCTTCAACAAGTCCCGGAACATGACAGACACCTTCTGCTACTTGTTTTATTTCAATCTTATTAACAGTACACCCTGGCTGAGTTGGGGATGCAAGTAGATCATGAATTTGCTCATTGTAAGCTTCCAATACACTTGCAAAGATATCATATTTAAATAATCCCTTTTTTCTCATTAGCTACTCGAAAGAGCTCCTCCAATGCCTGATAGTTTACTCCCCTATTGTCATGGTTTCCCTCCATGGTAAATGTCTTCCCATCTCTAGTTTTCTCATAGGCAAAGATACACACATTATATCCATCCAAAACTGACACGACAACTGGTGCAGTATCAGCAAAAACAACCACTCAATCATCTTGAGTAGTCAAAACATGATCCAATTTGAATTTTTTTTTTTTTTTTTTTGAAGAACCATTAACGCGGATACTTAGTTCATTTTCTCTAGCTGTGTCAAATTCTGCCACTGAAGAAGCTCCCATAGATATTTCTTCATCACTCAATGTAAGACATCTACAGAATGCTCTGATGTTTCCTCTGAGCTCCTCGTCGGTGTTGAGGATCCTGTCGCCCAGGAAATCACATACCATGTCTCGATGGACAGACGAAGAAGCGTTTGGATTCATGCCCAAACTCCTCGTTGTCAAAGACAGGTCTCGCATGTAGGAGGTTACGAATCATTATCTGGCTCATCTGTCGCGGCCTGTAGCATCTCTCTGAACCGTTACAAATCATTTCGACAAGTGGAGCATTGATAATTCCTTTGATGCTGAAATGCTTCCGTCAACACTTTAAACGCTGCCTGACTATTCTTTGCCTCTTTGATTATTCACTGATCTCGTTCTGACCTCTTTCTCTGCCAGTCTGGAAAAGAGTAATGACTCTTGGCGAGCATAGATTTTTAATCAAAACTTTAATTTTCCTCATGTCCACGTGAAACCCTAACGCATGCAACCAACAAGGCATTGCATTCGAGTGAGATCTTCTCCGAGAATCATCAAATCTATCATGTTATCACATATGACATCTATGGGGAAGTATTTCTCTGCTAAATCATTTGTTTCTGGCAGTAACACGTCTAACACATTCCTCAGATGACTTAGATAAGTGCAGGTTAAATAGCTTGCTCTCTTCTATGATTTCGTGTACCATCTTAACCATTCCTACTTTTGCTTGCAATGTGTTGTAGAGCCTTGTTCCAGGCAACTGACTAGCAATGAGACCAAACCCGAGATGAACTTTTCTGAATTCTTATTTTAGATATTCTGTGTCATTTCCCGGGTTAAGACTCATCAGTGTTTTCAAGAGCACATGAAATGCTATATTTTTAGTTTCATCTTAGATGTAAATCAGTTGATCGTCCTTCCAATTTGTCATCAAACTCAGAATGTATTTCTCTATATCCACAGTTATCTGCTCTTTCAGCTGTGGAGATTTGAGAAAACCTCCTATGAGGCCGTGCAACGTCTTCTACGAGTTCCCACTCAGCATGAGTATTGAAGACTTCCTCATGAGCTTGTTGAGTGATTTCGGATAAGAGGGAACCAACATCCCACCATCACTTTTTGTAGAACCGCCCTGCTTATTTCTAAACATTTCAATCTCCTATAGAAACCAGCTTGAAGAAGAGCAAGCGAAAAATACATATCCATTGGAACTCCATCAGTTTTCACTCTTCCATTTCTGGTTGGACTTGGACTCGGACTTGCACATGAGCGCGGCCTCATACACCTTCACCTTGGGAAATGAATGGCAATAATAAACGAGATATGGAAACATGCTTTGATGGCATGAAACCGACCTCGTCACTGAAAAGCATAGATGTTGCCTTTCTCATCATCTCTTCCTCAGCATCAACATCAGCCTGATAGAATTTCACAATCATATGCCATTCACTCACTTCCAATCTGATTTCTATCCATCACTCAGTCAGCTTCCAGCTTTCGGTCATGCCACCATATTCTGCAATCAAATTTTCTTTGTCTGATTTCTGATCACATGTTTCTTCACCCGATCTAAAAAGAACTGAATACACCAATGCTCTAATACAAAACACTAGAATGGGAAACAAGAGCAGTAGAAATCGCACAGTGGCCTTAACCAATTGTAGAGAGACTGGGGACGAAATAACAAATCTAGGCAATGTTGAAAGTGTTATTGAAATAGATGAAACTGGCATCATATTTTGCTCCTTTTGTGTCATTTTGTCCAAGCCCATTTTTCTACTAAGAACCCATTTCAACACTTTACAAACAGTTGTCCAGCTTAGATCACATATAAAATCTCAATGTGGTTTATCAAATTACTCTCAGGCATCATCCAATCCTTGGCCTGAATAATTTTGAGATCCATCTCCCAAAGTAATTGAGAGACATTATTCAACAAGTTAAACCAGTCCTCCAAACAAGTCTGGCAGAGGTAAACCTGCTTTGGCTTTGGCTCCCTATTTGCCACATAGTAAAATGAAGCAGAGCTCGTAGGACAGGCTGATGTGAGGCCCATCTTATTGGCAAAGCCAAAATATTACTTAACACCATTTCCTAGACGACTGAGAGAGCATCCGAGCAAGCAATTCGAACACCCCGGGCCTGCAAGCCACTTGGAAACCAAATCTCTGATCTGATGGTGAGCTCTGATCTTGAACCAAACCACAAAAGGATATCTTTGTGTGAAAGAAGTCATGGCCACATGCTTCCTCTTGGGCAGCATAGTCAATTTTGATATCTGTTACAACAGGGACAAAGTCTCATTTGTTGGTGGGAATCTCTGACACAACTGGGTTAGGTTACCATCAAATTGATGTCAATCATTCATTGAGAAATCTATTCTATTTACATTTACTAGCATTGTATGGTCACTTTGTGACCAAAGATGGAGCTTTTTAGGGAAGAAGTGCGCTTAGTTAGAGTTTTTATTTCGAAATATGGGGTTCCAGAGAGAGCGGTGAGTTAGCTTGCTCAGTAAATTCTTCGAACCAATCCATTAGGAGGACTAAGGCCCAATATCTTAGAGAGATTGAAGCAATTCAAAATAGTTTGTTATATACATAATAAGACAGGCCCAGAAGTAGCAGGACACTAGGCAGGCTATTTCAATTATGGGAAAGACCATTAAGGAGAATCAGTTCCACTATGGATAATCTCATATATAAAGAAAGGAAAGAAACCTATACCCTTTAGGTAAGGTTTTCACTTACACTCTCCCCCGACGTAACACTAATGGACATAAAATAGCCAAGACTAACCAATAGACAGAGCGTACCAGTGGAGGATATGCTTTTTCCATTGAAGGAAGAAATTTCAAGGATATGGTCACCCAACGGACAATAGGGGAACGACAAAACTGTTACAAATATGCTTTGCCAATTTATTTACTGCCAACTTCTTTAATTCCTTAATGGGGATGAGGTGCAAAACCGATAGATAGATAGATTAAGATAGTTTGATACATGGGGGCATGCTTTGCTAAACAAAGAGACTTGGCGAGGTGTTTCCTACCCACGGATGCCAAGTTAGTGAGTTAACTTTGATGGGATGATTCGATGATTTCAAGACAACTGATAGTGTATAGATAGATCCCTATTGGGACACAGTTTTCTCAGTGGGTGGAACACAAAATAGGTAGGGTAGGCACATTGTCTCTATCAAATGGCGGGTGGGGAACCAACACTGGGGAAGGGTAAAAGAAAAGAGGAAGCCACTGGGAAGAAAGAAGAGAGAGTTGTTGAGAAAGGAAAGATAGGAATAGGGAGAAAGATTGGGATAGGGGGTATGGATTTCCCCCGAAAGTCTTTATTGGCCCCAATAAGTCACTAGTCAAGTCACTTTAATGGCCTCGCCATAATTTACTAGCTTTAATGGCTTTAATGGAATGTAGAATCTCATATATAATGAATGTAGGTAGATCACTTCTTCCCTATGTACTTAAACATGTAAGTTGAAATTCCTTATGTAACATTAGAGGGCCTTTCTATGCCTGCTATCTATTTTTCCTTGGCCCATGTACACCAGTAAAGTCTTTCTATTCATTCTATAAAATATATATGTATCCGATGTCAAACCACCAACTCATATATAATATCGAAAGAAATCAATCCATAGGGAGGGGGGGAA
>ML801864.1:20976-35191 GCA_009831015.1 Picea engelmannii | reverse complement strand
CCCCCCCCCCCCAATTAAATAAGTAACTAGTGATAAAGCAACATTAATGGATCTTCACCTGACAAAAGAGGGCAAGAAAGGTTATACCTTTCATCAATATTTAACCATCAGGTTAGATATGTAATTCCCCCTACCCCTCTTAATGTCAGGGGAGCCACATACCTTTATTTCAGTGCTTAAAATGTGGTGGCTCCATACCAAATAAGTAGCGTGGGGGGGTGCTCATCCGTAAACCCCAATTCATTGCAGTCGACCTAATTGATCAAGAGTGATAGTCCACCTAATGTTAATAATGACAATAGACCTACCTGCAACTAAACCTCTTCCTCGCTACTAACCCGAAGAGTCAATATTGAGCCACCTACTCGCCTTATTACTTTCTCTAACTAGCTATATCAAATTGATACTGCACTACCTAGGAAATTTTATAAGTGTGATCTCTAGGTAAGGAAAAATATCATAGGGCTTTCCCTTTCGCAAAGGAATAAAGGAAATCCACCTAGCTAACTTTGTCGATGACCATTCCTTAAATAAAGGAAAATAATGGATAAGAGGTTCTGGTCCTTCTAGTTCTCCCCTTCGGTCGTAACCATCCCAATCCAAAGTCGCTCGGTCTATTTCGATAATATCATATACAAAGGGAGCTTCGTGGTTTCACCCCATTGACCCAACCAACTCACGGTCTCAACCATTAGTCCATACCTTTCAGTCTCAGTCCTTCAGTCTATTATCATAATTCCCAACCCTGCATGTTAAAGTTTCCTTCCCTATCCCCTAATTCCCCATATGTCAATCGCATTCCCACTAGATTTTCTCGTATGTCTCTATCACACCTTCTCCCATATGTCTCTGAAAGTCTATCTCTTCCACCCGAACATCTCTTCCACCCAAAAGTATATTCACCTAGCTCTTTTGCCCAGTGCCTAGCCAGTCAAGGTAAAAAATATGAGAATAATGGTTATGCACAAGTTTTATGCACCCTCCCTCCCTCAGGTGCACATCCGAAAGAGGCACTTGATAGCCTTGTATAAGTTGTTGTTTGTTTTGACTTATATAAGACCCTTACCTTTTCTTTCTATAATATGTTTGGCGAACTCACTCTCTATGGTTCATGTGGGGGTTAGTTCCTTTCCTTAGGATTGATAGCTCACTACACTTTTCTTCATTCATTAACCAAACTCTCTCTAGATCTTGACTTTTTCTCTCATTCCTGCAAGTAAGTATGGGGCTACACTTCCTCCACGTATGGAAAGGTTCTAACTTTGCAATTGTTTTTTCCACTTGATGATTGGGGTGTGGGGCTACGGGTATCTAGTCATTCATGCGGTTTATAGCCATTTGTGTGCCCATTTTCCATCTCCTTGAAGTGTGGGTCATCCATTCATCCATCCTTCCCTCCTCAACACAAGAAGTAAGTAGATCTCACCAAGGTAAATAGAAAGATATATCCAAAAAGACATTCTATCTCTCTCCAACCAATTGATAGGGTTYGATTGAATATATCGATCTACATCAATCTACCACATTGATAAGGAATAGTGCATTGAAAGCATCAAAACTATATATCTCTCCAACCAATCGATAGGGAATGTCACTTACCGCCATTACTTTCTCTATCTATTGGGCCAATTCATTATAAATCTGTTGCTCTATCGCAGCTAAGGCACTGATAAATGTAAGGGTGATGTATGATATGGTGTGCGGCTTCGCCTTCCTTGTCCTCCTACTAAGAACAAACAATTATTCCTAAGTTAATTGAAGTGTGGGGAAGGTCCAATAGATTATTTGAAAAAAACAAGGAGATTAAGTGGCATGGTGCAAAGCCTCTTACTGTACGAAGTATAGCTTTAATGTATTGACTCATATCATTTTAGTAACTAGAGATAGAATCAATAGTATAGATCAATACTTTAAATGAAGTATTTCTTTAATTAATGTATGGTCGAACTCTTTTTATTAGATTATATATTATGCTATGTTGGTAAGTTCTTGAAAGGTCCCGCCTAAATGAGTGACAAGAAGATATGAATGAAAGGTCTTGAGCTCAGGCTTTTAGGGGAAGAAATATAGAGTAAAGAAGTAGTCAATCAGTCAGAGAGTGAGTGGTGTTCCTCTTCTATGAGGGGGGATTTCGCCTAGTCCTGCCATCCCTTTGAATCATTTTTGTTTCTTTTTTGTATATGGAAGGCATGAAACTCTTATGCATGTGAGTTTCTGTGTGGTGCTCGCTGTCCTGGAACTAGAACTTGTCCTTCCTATCCCCATCCATCGATATTATGCATTATTTTCTACGCATGCCTACCTGCATGAAATGGGTGTTTGTGTAGGTGCATGGGTAAGACTAGCAAGCAAGGCCATTGTTACTTCTACTATTCCTCCCCACATTTATGTATGTGTTGTTAGAGAATATAGATAGGCGGGTAGGCGAGTGATCACGGATGGGATCGGTATACTCTAAATGAATGATGCTATGTTGAGGATACTATTGTTCATCATCCAACCTATAAAATGATTTTTTTTTTAGGGCCAAGAACACCAATTTCCAGCCACAACCCTTACACTCACTATCGAGCGGGCACTAGAAAGAATCGAGTGAGCACTAGGAATAACTAGAATTGGATCGTTGAAATCGACAAGGAGCATGGGACTTGATATAATGGAACCGACACCGAGATATATTCTACGATGATTTGGTTGGGTTGGCTTGTTGGAAGGTTTCCATATTTTTATCTTCCCCTCTGATGCAGAACCTCGAACCCTCAGGCCGAGGTCCTCTCAGGATCTTCTAATTATGCCCCTTAAGTCTCATTGACTCTTTGGTTCCTCCATAGGGAATCCCACACACACTCGACGATGTATCCACAGGTCCTTTTTTAGTATTCCCCACGTGATCAAGCACAAAGCACCACTCAAGTCTCTCGATCTTACTAAGATTGCACCCTTCGTCAAACCGGGTCTTCGAGTTTCATGATTTCGCGATCCCTGTCGTTGAGAGTTCCTGTCTCTACAACCTCCGAAACCCAAAATGTCGAATTCCAATGTGTTCAACAAAGGTTGTCTTCCCAATGGGCTTTTCACTTTTTCAGGATTTCAGACTTCACGGCTTCAAAAATCCAGATGCAAGGCTCCCAACTCTTCGACCTCCAAAACCCTGAAACGATCAACAAAGATTGAATCCACCTATCTAACAAAGACACACCACCTATCCACTCAAATTATTTTTATATCTAATGTGGAATCTCGCCACCTGTCCTTCTTCTCAGATTTCGGGACTTGAAGAAGCCTTTGACTACCGTTCCACTAACACTTCGAAATCCAAAATTTCGAAATGATCTGACGGCTCCACTATCACGATCAACGGTCCAAGTTTATTCCTGATACCAAAGTGATGGTTTCATCAAATTTATACACCTTGCAGCTTTTCTGGATCCTATGGTCCTCGCAACTTCACGAGCTCTCCTCAGAGAATTTCAACCGCTCGTTCCCTCCTTGACAACTTCTGCAAAATGAACCAGTGTTCTCTCACTGGGACTTAACTTCTGCGAGATGTTTTCAATATTTATCTCCCTTTGAGTACTTCCAAATGTGTTGAACCTCCTGAGATTTCTTTGGCAAATCAAACCTTGAAAGAACTCATGCACACACTCCTTGCGGAAATCTATCAAATACTTCTGGGTATTTAATCTTTCGATTATTTGCACTCCCTGCAACAACAATCTTTCCCTCCTCAACCTTAGTGGATAAGTTCTAAGGCCTCTACTAGACTGCGCACACCTTGCACGACTTCAGTGCTTCACCTACACTTCTGCTGGAATGAGAACACCGGTATCCCTCCTGAGATTTCTGAGATAAAACTCATAACCCTTGTCAATGCACAACTTGCGGACGTTTCACTACAATCCTTGCAGGAACTTCTCTCACTCAGGAAGAGAAACAATTGAAACTCATTCTCTCTCTCTCAGACTTCAAACATTCATCATAAAGTCATACATTCAACACAATATTAAAGAAAATGCATAATGGAGATAATAAAATGACCATAAGCATACCATTCACCATGTATAAACAAAAAACATCATAACACCATGAAATCTGATTAAAAACTTCATATATTAATTCAAATCTCCTGTACATGGACTTCTCCTTTCAACTCTCTACTACATCTCTCTGCTTATTATCTATGCTAATGATACAATAATACAATGATACAATGGTGAGGGTTTCTATATCCATTTTCCCTCCTACTCTCTAAACTATCTAATCTATTAATTCAAACCTACCTACTTTCAATAACTAGGCTTAAATTCCTTAATACAATTGACAGATGAGAGCAATCGCTCGCGATCTGTTTTCAACAACCAGACATAAATGCAATTACGCTTCTAGCTATTACATTTATATCCGCTCCCTTAAACTTTCAAACATTTCAAAACATGAAAAATGTGTGTTGCGCTTTCCAGCTATCTTTCATCTCCACGCTCGCTTGACTTCTTACAATGCTCCTGCATCATACTCCCTCGCTTGAAATTTTTCATGAACTCATGTTCATGAGCTCTTGCATGGTATGTCCATGCTTTTGAATTTCTAATTCACCTTCCCAACTAGCATCTTCAACTGTTAGTCCTTTCCATTTGACCAAGTATTCAAAATACTCTTTCCTCTTGGTCTTCTTGCTGACCCTCTTGTCAATTATGCTTTCCATCTATGGATTTTTAGTTATAGGCATCTGTTTTTCCCATTGAACTTCTTTTTTTTCATGTTCTGCCCCTACTTCTTCAGCTCTGTAAGGGTACAAATCCACAACATTGAATATGGGTGAAATTCTGATCCCATTGGGTAATTCAATCTCATATGCGTTTGTCCCAAATTTCTTCACGACCTTGCATGGTCCAATATTTTTCATCTTCAATTTGTTATATGTTCCTCTTGGGAACCTTTCCTTCCTCATATGTGCAAGAATCAGATCACCAACTTCAAATTGAAGTTCTCACTTGTGTTTATCTTCTCTACGCTTATATTCTCGACTTGAATTCTGCAATTGCTCCTTGACTCGACTGTGAAGCTCCTTCATTGCTTCTGCAAAATCCTCTGCACTAGAACTTCTGAATTCATTTTGTTCTGAATCTTTCAATTCAGATACTCCTCTTGGCTTCATTCCATATACAATTTGGAATGGAATCTGCCATGTGCTTCTATTAAGAGAATCATTATAAGCGAATTCCACCTGTGGTAGAATATGATCCCACTGACTGTGGTGTTCAGTCACTAAGATCCTCAACAAGTCCCCCAATATTTTGTTCATGACCTCTGTTTTTCCATCCGTCTGAGGATGATACATTGAGCTAAAAGACAAACTTGTCCCCAACTTCTTCCACAAAGTCCTCCAGAAATGTCCCACGAACTTAGTATCCCAATCAGAAATGATATTCCTGGGCAAGTTGTGAAGTTCGATGACTTCTTTGAAAAACAGATTCAGAATGTGAGTTGGGTCATTGGTTTTATGGCATGGTATGAAATGTGCCATCTTGGAAAATCTGTCAACTACCACAAAGATCGAATCACATCCTCTTTGTGTTCTTGGCAGTCCTAATATAAAATCCATGCTCACTGCATCCCATGACCTCTTAGGTATGGGTAATGGCTGGTATAACCCTGTGTTCTGCCTCTTTCCTTTTGTGTGCTAAAACATTCTGCATTTGTCCACAAATTTCTTAACATATGTCCTCATCCCTGGCCAAAAATATGGTCCATTCAACTTTGAGAACGTCTGATCATGACTGAAGTGTCCGACCAATCCTCCACTGTGTTTTTCCTTCAGCAAATTCTCCCTCATGGAGCATTTTGGAATATATAATTGATCGCCCCTAAATAATAATCCATCCTAGATCATATATTCGGTCCACTGGATTCTATCCCTGAGAATTGGATTCTCAAATGCCTCATATGCTTCTTTAAAATCTGGGTCATCTCTGTACATTTCTTTGAGGTTATCAAAACCCAAAGTTTTGACTCTGAATTCCTACATAAGAAACATTTCCTACTCAAAGCATCAACAACTTTGCTAGCAGTTCCAGAAATATGCTTAGTTACAAAAGTAAAATTTTGCATGAACTCAACCCATTTAGCATGTTTTTGGTTCAACTTCTCCTATTGATTCACGAATTGTAAAGCATGATTATCACTGTAAAAAAAAAAATCCTTAGGGACCAAATAATGTCTCCATTTATTCAGCGCTTGTATGACCATATAGAATTCTTTGTCATATGTGGAGTACTTAACCTTCGCTTCATTCTATTTTTCACAGAAGTACGTGATTGGCCTATCGTCTTGGCTCAAGACCTCTCCAATTG
Organism: Picea engelmannii; assembly: GCA_009831015.1. Taxonomy (NCBI): domain Eukaryota; kingdom Viridiplantae; phylum Streptophyta; class Pinopsida; order Pinales; family Pinaceae; genus Picea; species Picea engelmannii. The sequence goes on along the minus strand of ML801864.1, from coordinate 28,841 downwards.
CATATCCACTCGCATCACACTTGACCTAGAATGTCTTACTAAAATCAGGCAAAACCAAAATTGGTTGCTTAGTGATCTTCTTCTTCAACAGGTTGAAACTCTTCTCTGCTTCCTCTGTCCAGTGAAAAGATTTATGTCTTTTCTTCACCGTATCCATCATTGGTGCACTAATTCCACTAAAATTTTGTATGAATTTGTTGTAGAAGCTAGCTAAACCATGGAAGCTTTGAACTTGAAACACATTGTTCGGTGATGGCCAAATCTTATTTGCATTCACCTTTTCCAGATCCATGTTCAGCTCATTTGCAGAGATAACAAAACCCAATTAAATGAGTTCTTTCCTCATGAACGACTATTTCTTCATATTAAGAAGAAATTTCTCTTGCTGTAATCTCTTCATCACTGCAGCTAAATGTTTCAATTTTTCTTCTTCTATCTTTCTAAAAATAAATATATCGTCAAGATATACAATGGAAAATTTCCCAATGAAATCCTTCAGGACTTCGTTCATAAACCTCATGAAAGTATTGGGTGCATTTTTTAAGCCAAATGGCATAACAATCCATTCATACAACCCTTCATTTGGCTTGAATTTTGTCTTCCATTCATCACCTTCTCTCATGTGAATCTGATGATATCCTCTTTTCAAATCAATCTTTGAAAAAAATCTTGCGCCACTCAAGCAATCCATCAAATCATCCATCCTTGGCAATGGAAATTTGTACCTGATGGTGATCTTCTTGATTTCTCTTGAGTCTGTGCACATCCTCCAGCATCCATCTTTCTTTGGCTTGAGCACTGTTGGAACAATGCATGGACTCAATCTCTCTCTAATCAATCCTTTGTCCATTAAATCCTGGACCTGCCTCTTAACTTCTTCATTCTCCTGTGGCATCAATCTGTATGCTACTTTGTTTATTAAACTAGATCCAGGTATAATATCAATGTGATGGCTTATACTCCTAATCGGTGGCAATGAACAAGGTAGTTCATCCACTACTATATCAGCAAACTCTTCCAGCAACTCCTGGATTTCCTCTAGTAAATCATCCACTCTTGTACTGGTCAAAATGATTCTAGGCTTCCTGACCACAACAAATTGCATGTCTTCCTTCTTCTTAACCTCATTAAGAAGTTCCTTCCCACTCATGAGAAGTACAGTGTTGCTCACCTCTGGTTTTACTTCTTTGTCCTTAATTGACAACAACATGTGCATTCTACCATTCTTCTCCAGGGTGTATGTGTTATTTCTCCCATCATGAACCACATTCCTATCATATTGCCACGGTCTACCTAGAAATAGATGACAAACATCCATGGGAATGACATCACACAATATTTCATCCTTATATCCTTCTATTTTAAATTCAACTAAACATTGTTTAGTGGCATTTACATGATGTCATTTTTGCAGCCATGAAACTCTGTATGGGCTTGGATGTACGATAGTATCCAGCTCCAGATTTTCTACCATCTCTGTAGAAACGAGATTGTTTGTGCTACCGCTGTCCACGATGACTTTGCATACTCTGTCTTTTGTTTTGCAAGAAGTCTGAAACAGACTGTTCCTTTGGGTTGGGTTCTCTCCCTCCTTTTCTGGTGTTAAGAGAACTTTCCTCATCATTAAGGATCTTTTTCCCTCAGCATCTTCTGCCTCAACATTCCATCCTTGAGCTTCGGAAAAGTGAGTCTCACCACCTTCTTTCTTTCTGTCTGGACACTCATAAGATTTGTGTCCATTTTTCCCACAGACAAAACATTTTATTTCACCTCCTCAACCTCTTCCTCTTCCTCTAGCTTGAGGAAAAGTATTTTTGTCAGCATATTGCCCTCTCTGTGAGCTTCCACCTCTCTCAGTTTGAGTTTGAGGTTTCTTCCCATCTTCTTTAGGTTTATGAGTTCTGTCTTGGGCAATTGTCTTTCCTCTGGCTTGACTTCTACCTCGGCCTCTTTGACCTTGTTTTTGGCTTAGCTTCTCTTCAGCCTTCAGAGCCATATGATAAGCATCTTATACAATCCAAAGGGTCATCATGCTCATCTCATCCTGAATGCCATATCTCAGACCATTCATGTACCTGGAAACCTTTTCATCGTCTCTTTCCCAATGACCTAACTTGATGTTTATCTTGTAGAAATATTCAGTGTATTCTTTCACTGACATCAGCTTCTGTCTCAAATTTTGCATCTCCTGAAATAGAGTGATTTGATAATCTTTGGGTATAAACTTGACCTTCATCTTCGAAACTATTCTATCCCATATTTTGATTTTTTGCTTTCCTTTGTAGCGTTTTTCATCCTGCAGTTCATCCCACCATAGTGTTGCATGCCCTTTAAGTCTAGTGATAGCATGCTTGACCTTCTTATATTCCTCGACATCCTCATAGTCAAAGTATTTATCCAGATCTCTAATCCAGTCTAGAAGCTCTTCAACATCTAGGTTTCCTTCATACATGGGAATCTCCATCTTTTCCCTCGCACCTATCCTTGAAACAACCCTGAATAGTTGTTCATCTGCAGCATCCTTGACTACGAATTCTTCTCCTTCATGTCCAGCTTCATTTTCACTTTCAACCTCGCTGAAATCCCTAGCGTCAACTGTGCGCCTCTCTGTTGTCTCCATGGCATCAAGCCTGACACATAGTGCATGCATTTCCCTCTCCATTGTTGGATCAGGCATTGGTTTGTCTCTTCTTCTCAGTGGCATGGCTGAGAAATGTTCCTCTGTTATCTTTTCTACAAAAAGTAAAGACTCGTTCTGCAACTGTGATACCAAACTTGATGTGTATCAGAGTACTCTTTCTCCTCTTGCTTCCTCTGTCTATAATATACAAACAGAGTCAAAAAGAGTTGACGGTGTATCCATAGGTCCTTTTTGAGTATGCCCTACGTGATCAACCATAAATCAGCACTCAAGTCTCTCGATCTCAATAATATCGCACCCTTCATCGAACTGGGACTTCGGGTTTCTCGATTTTGTGATCCCTATTGTCGAGAGTTCCTGTCTCTACAACCTCCAAAACCCAAAATGCTGAATTCCAATGCATTCAACAAAGGTTGGCTTCCCAATGTTATTTTCACTTCATCGGGATTTCGAACTTCGTGGCTTCATGAATCCAGATGCAAAGCTCCCAACTCTTTGACCTCAAAAACCTCGAAATGATCAATAAGGTTTGACTCTACCAATTTGATGAAGACACGCCACCTGTCCACTCAAATTATTTCTATCCTTGACGTGGACTCTCACCACCTGTCCTTCTTCTCAACTTTTGGGACTTGAACAAGCCTCTGACTACCGTTCCCATAACACTTTGAAATCCTGAATTCTGAAATGATCTGACGACTCCACTATCACAATCAATGGTCCACGTTGATTCCCAATACCAAAGTGATGGGTTTTTCCACCCTATACACCTTGCATATTTTATGGATCCTATAGTCCTTGCAACTTCATGAGCTCTCCTCGAAGAATTTCAACCGCTCATTCCCTCCTTGACAACTTTTGTGAAATGAACCAATGTTCTCTCATTGGGACTTAACTTCTATGAGACATTTTCAATCTTTGAATCCATTTGAGTACTTCCAAAGGTGTTGACCCTCCTGATATTTCTCTGGCAACTCAAACCTTGAAATAAATCCTGCACGCACTCCTTGCGACAATCTATCAAATAATTCTGGGTATTTGATCTTTCGATTCTATGCACTCCCTGCAACAATAATCTTTCCCTCCTCAACCTTAGTGGATAAGTTCTAAGGAATCGACTAGCCTGCGCACACCTTGCACAGCTTCGGTGCTTCACCTGCACTTCTACTGGAATGAGAACAACGATATCCCTCCTGAGCTTTCTGAGATAAAACTCAGAACCCTTGTCAATGCACACCTTGCGGACGTTTCACTGCACTCCTTGCAGGAACTTCTCTCACTCAGGAAAAGAAACAATTGAAACTCATTCTCTCTCTCTCAGACTTCAAGCATTTAACATAAAGTCATAAATTCAACATAGTATTAAATAAAATGCATAACGGAGAGAATAAAATGACCATAAGCATACCATTCACCATGTATAAACAAAAAACATCATAACACCATGAAATTTGATTCAAAACTTCATATATTAATTCAAATCTCCTATACATGGACTTCTCCTTTCAACTCTCTGCTACATCTCTCTTCTTCTTCTCTATGCTAATGATACAATAATACAATGATACAATGGTGAGGGTGTCTATATCCATTTTTCCTCCTACTCTCTAAACTGTCTAATCTATTAGTTCAAACCTACCTACTTTCAATAACTGGGCTTAAATTCCTTAATACAATTGATAGATGAGAACAATTTCTYGCAATCTATTTTCAACAGCCAGACATAAATGCAATTACGCTTCTAGCTATTACATTTATATCCACTCCCTTAAACTTTCAAACATTTCAAAATGTGAAAAATGCATGTTGCACTTTCTAGATGTCTTTCGCCTCCACGATCGCTTGACTGCTTACGATGCTCCTGCATCATACTCCCTCGCTTGAAATTTTTCATGAACTCCTGTTCATGAGCTCTTGCATGGTCTGTCAATGTTTATGAATTTCTGATTCATCTTCCAAACTAGCATCTTCAACTGGATGTCCTTTCCATCTGACCAAGTATTCAAAATACTCTTTCCTCCTGGTCTTCTTGTTGACCCTCTTGTGAATTATGCTTTCCATCTGTGGCTTTTCAGCTACAAGCATATGTTTTGTCCATTGAACTTCTTTCCATTCATATTTTTCCCCTACTTCTTCATCTCTCTAAGGGTACAAATCCGCAATGTTGAATATGGGTGAAATTCTTATCCCATCGGGTAATTCAATCTCATATGCATTTGTCCCAAATTTCTTCATGACCTTGCATGGTCCAATCTTTTTCATCTTCAGTTTGCTATATGTTCCTCTTGGGAACCTTTCCTTCCTCAGATGTGCAAGAATCAGATCACCAAATTCAAATTGAAGTTCTCGCTTGTGTTGATCTGCTCTACGCTTATATTATCGACTTGAATTTTGCAATCGCTCCTTGACTCGGCTGTGAAGCTCCTTCATTACTTCTGCAAAATCCTCTGCACTAGCACTTCTGAATTAATTTTGTTCTGAATCTTTCAATTCAGATACTCATCTTGGTTGCATTCCATATACAATTTGGAATGGACTCTGCCTTGTGCTTCTATTAAGAGAATCATTATAAGTGAATTCCGCCTGTGGCAGAATATGATCCCACTGACTGTGGTGTTCATTCACTAAGCTCCTCAATAAGTCCCCCAAGCTTCTGTTCACGACCTCTGTTTGTCCATCCGTCTGAGGATGATACACTGAGTTAAAAGACAAACTTGTCCCCAACGTCTTCCACAAAGTCCTCCATAAATGTCCCATGAACTTAGTATCCCGATCAGAAATGATACTCCCAGGCAAGCCGTGAAGTCTAATGACTTATTTGAAAAAAAAATTCGTAATGTGAGTTGCGTCACTGGTTTTCTGGCATGGTATGAAATGTTCCATCTTGGAAAATCTGTTGACTACCACAAAGATCAAATCACATCCTCTTTGTGTTCTTGGCAATCCCAATATAAAATCCATGCTCACTACATCCCACGGCCTCTTAGGTATGGGTAATGGCTGGTATAACCCTGCGTTCTGCCTCTTTCCTTTTGTGTGCTGACAATTCTACATTTGTCCACAAATTTCTTAACATCTGTCCTCATCCCTGGCCAAAAATATGATCCATTCAACTTTGAGAACGTCTTATCATGACCGAAGTGTCCGGCCAATCCTCCACTGTGTTTTTCCTTCAGCAAATTCTCCCTCATGGAGCATTTTGGAATACATAATTGATTGCCCCTGAATAATAATCCATCCTGGATCATATATTTGGTTCACTAGCTTCTATCCCTAAGAATTGGATTCTCAGATGCCTCATACGCTTCTTTAAAATCTAGGTCATCTCTGTACATTTCTTTGAGGTTATCAAAACCCAAAGTTTTGACACTGAATTCCTGCATAAGAAAACATTTCCTACTCAAAGTATCAACAACTTTGTTAGTAGTTCCAAAAATATGCTTAGTTACAAAAGTAAAATTCTGCATGAACTCAACCCATTTAGCATGTTTTTGGTTCAACTTCTCCTATTGAGTCATGAATTGTAAAGCATGATTATCACTGTACAAAACAAACTCCTTAGGGACCAAATAATGTCTCCATTTCTTCAGCGCTTGTATGACCGCATAGAATTCTTTGTCATACGTGGAGTACTTAACCTTTGATTAATTCAGTTTTTCACTGAAGTATGTGATCGGCCTATCATCTTGGCTCAAGACCGCTCCAATTKCATATCCACTCATGTCACACTTGACCTAGAATGTCTTGTTGAAATCAGGTAAAACCAAAATTGGCTACTCAGTGATCTTCTTCTTCGGCAGGTTGAAACTCTTCTCTGCTTCCTCTGTCCATTGAAAAGATTTATGTCTTTTCTTCATAGTATCCATCATTGGTGCGCTAATTCCACTGAAATTTCATATGAATTTCCTGTAGAAACTAGCTAAACCATGGAAGCTTCAAACTTGAAACACACTGTTCGGTGATGGCCAAATCTTAAATTGCATTCACCTTTTCTGGATCCATCTTCAACTCATTTGAAGAGATAACAAAACCCAAATAAATGAGTTTTGTCCTCATGAATGATGATTTCTTCATATTAAGTAGCAATTTCTCTTGTTGTAATCTCTTCATCATTGCAGCTAAATGTTTCAATTGTTCTGCTTTTGTCTTGGTAAAAATTAATATATCATCAAGATATACAATGACGAATTTCCCAATGAAATCCTTCAGGACTTCGTTCATAAACCTCATGAAAGTACTGGGTTCATTTGTTAAGCCAAATAGCATAACAAGCCATTCATACAACCCTTCATTTGTCTTGAATGTTGTCTTCCATTCATCACCTTCTCTCATGCGAATCTGATGATATCCTCTTTTCAAATCAATCTTTGAAAAAAATCTTGCTCCACTCAAGCAATCCATCAAATCTTCCATCCTTGGCAATGGAAATCTGTACCTGATGGTGATCTTATTGATTTCTCTTGAGTCTGTGCACATCCTCTAGCCTCTATCTTTCTTTGGGCTGAGCACTGTTGGAACAGTTCATGGACTCAAGATCTCTCTAATCAATCCTTTGTCCATTAAATCCTGGACCCGCCTCTTAACTTCTTCATTCTCCCATGGCATCAATCTATATGCTGCTTTGTTTGGTAAACTAGCTCTAGGTATAAGATCAATGTGATGTCTTATACTCCTAATCGGTGGAAATGAACAAGGTAGTTCATCCACTACTATATCAGCGAACTCTTCCAGCAATTCCTGTATTTCCTGATGCAGGAGCATCCACACGTCATCAAGCGAGCCCGCGCGCACGGAAAAAAAAAAAACTTACAGCTGGACAGTGCCAGCACGCACATTTTGAAATGCTTTGGAGATTGTTGCGCCGTCGTTTGGATGAGGCATTCAAAGCCAAGCGCAGCTGTATTGTATTAGTAGATAGGAAGGCATTTATGTGAATTAATGCTGTTAGATAGGAATTAACTGTAGATTAGACAGTTTTAGCTTTAGAGAGGGAAAACGGAGTATAGACACCCTCCCGTGTATCATTGTAAAAAAATTATTCAGATCCTCATTCATTCATACAGAAGCAAGAGAGAGCAGATCCAAGAGGGAGCTTGTGAAGAACTCCATGTACAGTCATTGAATTAATAGGAAGAGCCTGATTCAATTGCCATGGATGTGTTTGATACTTTTGTGTTGCTGATGTTATGCTTTTGTTTACTTGCTTCATTTTATGCGTATCTTT
>ML801863.1:206613-234785 GCA_009831015.1 Picea engelmannii | reverse complement strand
TCAATCCAGAGCTCTTTCATGCAATGGTTCAGGTTTTGTTCAATTGATGTCATTAACTTTTTTCATATTTTACATATCGTTCTCGAAGTGCCACAAACTTCAAAATCTAAAGAAGTTTAAGCCCTACAAACAAACTAACTAATTTCTGGGCGTAGGAATTTCAGTCTCCAATCCCTCTCCAAAGAGGGATCTTTAGAGTTTTGAAGCATTGCATCAACTCTATGTGAACAGGTGCATCTTGTTAAAACGGTGATAACAGATTAGTATTTCAGATCTTATAATGAAGCATTGGTTCTAATTAAATTAGACAAAGTTAGAATTGGGTTATGAGTCTATTCAATATTCTAATGTACATTGATAGAATTTTCATGTATGCCTGTACAGGCTGTGAGAGCATGAGTGAAGCCGTTGTAATCTCTATGATCTGAATAATAAGAAAATCGATACCTCTACATGAGTGGACTTAGCTCAACGTTTAGGTGAACCACATAAATCTTTGTGTTTCTTATCTGTGTGATTGTATTTTTCGCCGATGCAATTACAACAAGTGGTATCAAAGCTTAAGACTGAAAGGGAGCGTTGATTTTGGCATCAGCGCTGGGCACCCTGCTGGATGGGAACGCCGATGTGGTGGTTACTTACGCCGTTTTCCATCGACGCCAGGCTAGCGAGCTGCATAAAGAGAGCATCGGCGCACAACCATTCATAGTCGAGGAGCACCATTCATAATCAAGGAGCGCTAGCGCTCCCCCTCCACACTCAAGGAGCGCTCCACCACCAAACTCACGCTCCCCTTCAAAGGTCCAAAGGTCCAAGGAAAGGAGCGTCGATCTCCTATGTGAAAAATTCGCATGTTTTTTTGCAAAAATTTAAGGTATGGTCGTTTCACTTAAGGTATGAAGTTTTTTTAATACAACAATCGGGTGGAGGAATTAAAAAGTGGTTTTTTAAATTCAAGTGGTGACCTTTTTTAAAAAGGTGAATCTTTTTTAATAAAAAAATAGTATTAAATTTTTTTTATATATTATTAAAAGGTTTTTTTTGGATTAAACATTTTTTAAAATTATTGTTTAATATTGAGTAAAATTATTCCTCAATATAAAAGTCTCGGTTATTACAAGATAGTGGTGTTTTTTGGAATGTTTCCTATAATGGAAAAGACGCTGAGTGCTAAGTTCAAAATTGAGAAGTTTAATGGAAAGAATAAGTTCGAGATCTGGAAGGTTAAGATGCATGATCTGCTCATGCAACAAGGCGTGGTGAAGGCGCTTTTGGGAAAAGCAAAGCAACCCACGACCATAACAGATGATGACTGGGATGAGATGGATGCGATAGCACTGAGTGTCATACGCCTGTGTTTGGTCGATGATGTATTGTTCAACATTGTTACAGAAAAGATATCAATCGGTTTGTGGATGAAGCTGGAAAGCCTGTACATGACGAAATCCTTGACGAACGGGATCTTCCTGAAAAGACAATTGTACAGTTTGCGCATGAAGGAAGGTACGAAAATATCTGATCATTTAAATACTTTTAATACTCTTTTAGTTCAGTTGAATAGCATGGAAGTGAAATTTGAATCTGAAGATAAGGCAATTACACTATTGTGTTCTTTGCCCGCGTCATGGAATCACTTTGTTACCTCTATTAGTTTCAGTTCAACATAAAGTATTGAGTTTGATGATATTGTTGGAGCTTTACTGTCTGAGGAAACAAGGAAGAAATCCAATCTAGAAACCTCTACATATGAGGCGATGATGGTCAAAGGCAAACCTAAAGAAAGAGGACACGGTCAGAGGGATTTCTCTTGATCAAAGTCAAAGGGAAAGAAGACCAAACTTAAGTGCTAGTTTTGTGGCAAATTTGGACACCTGAATAAGGATTATTGGAAGAGACAACAAGCCTCCAAAGACGACCCTCCAAAAGAAATGACGGAAGCAAACGCAACTAAAACAGATTCAACAATAGGTTCAGGTATGACTGATGAAGTTTTATCAATTAGTATTGGTTTATGTCATGATCAACAATGGTTATTAGATTTTGGTGCTTCAAATCACATGTGTCTTCATAGACACTGGTTTATTACCTACCAGTCTATAGATGATGGAATTGTTTACATGGGAAATGATATATCATGTAAAGTTGCGGGAATTGATAGAATTCAAATTAAGATGTTTGATGGAACTGTTAAAATACTAACTAATGTGAGACATGTACCTGATCTTAGGAAGAATCTAATTTCTTTGGGAGTCTTAGACACTGGAGGATATAAGAGTATTGTTCAAGGTGGAGTTATGAAAGTCTACAAAGGAATCCTACTGGTTATGAAAGCGAAGAAGGTTGGTAACTTGTTCCTGTTAGAAGGAAGAACTGAGTCAGATCATGCGACAGCGGTATCTGAGAAAGACAGTGATTATGTTCGACTGTGGCATCAACGGATGGGTCATATAAGCGAACAAGGATTAAAGGTATTAAATGATCGCAAGTTACTTCCTAGTCTAAAGTCTTTAAAGTTAGATTTTTGCAAGTATTGCATTTATGAAAAACAAATAGGCAGAGATTTAAAACCGGAAGACATGCCAGTGAAGGAATCCTTGATTATATTCATTCTGATGTTTGGGGGCCATCCCTTACTATTTCGTATGGAGGATCATCATATTTTGTAACTTTTATAGATGATTTCTCTAGAAAGGTTTGGGTCTATATGTTGAAAAGTAAGGCTAATGTATTTACATTTTTCAAGCAGTTTAGAGCTTTAGTGAAAAAGAGCACTGGTAGATCCATTAAATGTTTAAGAACTAATAATTGTGGTGAATTTACGTTAATGGAATTTGAGAACTATTGCAAGGAGTTTGGGATTGATAGTCATAAAACCATTGCCTATACTCCTCAACAAAATGGAGTTGTTGAACGCATGAACAGGACTCTTCTAGAGAGAGCAAGGAGTATGCTTAGTAATGCCAATTTTCCACAGGAACTATGGGCAGAAGTAGTAACTACAACTTGTTATCTGGTGAATCGATCACCATCAACAGCAATAGAGTGCAAGATTCATGAAGAGGTATGGAAATTTCACCCTTGTAATTATTCTAATCTTAAAGTTCTTGGTTGTGAAGCCTATCCTCTAATTCTGAAACATCAGCATTCTAAATTAGATCCAAAATAAAAAAGGCTTATCTTTGTTGGATATGGTGATAGTATTAAGGGGTACAGGTTGTGGGATCCTACTGCCCACAAGATCACCATTAACAGAGATGTAATATTTGATGAATCATCTCTCATCAAGTCAGATGTAGATGTTCAAATGAAACAGGAAGAAGTACCTAAGTATCAACAGATTCAGTTTGAAACCAGTTCAAATACAGATGAAAGTGAACATGAACAAGTTTTTGAAGATGTTCATGAAGAGTCTCTGTAGAGGAAGACATGGTTAATGATAACAATCAACAGAATTTGGATGAGCCACAAACTTCCCTAAGGATATCTACGCGGGTCAGAAATACTCCAAGAAGGTATGATGATTTTGTTTCATCAATTTCTTTAAGTACTAATGATGATGAACCTTCGTGCTATCAGGAAGTTGTGAAGGGTTCTAACAGTGATAAGTGGAAAGAAGCAATGAAGAAAAAAATGAAGGCATTAGAGAGGAATTCCACATGGGACCTGGTAGAACTTCCAAGAGACAAAAAAACTGTAGGTTGCAAGTGGGTCTACAAGCTGAAGAAGGGTGTTGATGATAAGGTGGAAAGGTACAAAGCAAGACTGGTTGCGAAAGGGTATTCTCGGAAAGAAGGTATTGACTTTCATGAGATTTTTTCACCAGTTGTTAAGTATGTTTCAATTCGAATTGTGTTAGCATTAGTTGTGTCACTTGATTTGGAGTTGGAGAAACTAGATGTTAAGACTGCTTTCTTACATGAAGATTCGGATGAGGAAATCTACATGGAACAAACAGAAGGGTTTGTTCAGAATCACAGCAATAAATTTGTTTGCATGCTCAAGAAATCATTGTATGGTCTGAGGCGGTCGCCCAGACAATGGTACAAGAAATTTGACTCTTTCATGGTGAGCCAGAATTATACAAGGAGTGAGTATGATCATTATGTCTACTTTAAGAAATTGAATAATGGAATATTCATTATCTTAGTATTATAGGTTGATGATATGTTTTTAGCAAGAAAACTCATAACTGAGATCAACAGGTTAAAGGCTCATATGGCTAGGACGTTCGATATGAAAGATCTAGGAGCAACAAGGCAGATTTTGAGCATGGAGATATTTAGAGACAGGAAGAATGGTAAGATTTGGTTGTCACAATAGAAGTGTGTTGAGAAGATACTTTTGAGGTTTGGTATGAATGATGTGAAACCAGTATCAATCCCTTTGGCTTCCCATTTTAAGCTTTCTTCAAGTTTATGTCTTAGTGCAAAAGAAGAAAAGGAATATATGTCTCGAATACCATATGTTAATGCAGTAGGAAGTCTAATGTATGTGATGGTTAGTACAAGGCCAGACATTTCACATGCAGTTGGGGTTGTCAGTAGGTATATGGAAAATCTAGGTAAAGAGCATTGGGCAGCAGTGAAATGGGTGCTTCGGTATCTGAGGGGCACAAGTGATTATTGTATCACCTATAACAGTGGTTGTGAATCAATCTGTGGATATGTTGATTCTTATTTTGCAGGTGATTTGGATAAGAGAAGGTCGACTTCAGGGTATGTCTTTACTCTTGCAGGTGGAGCTATTAGTTGGATGTCAAAGCTACAGAACATTGTTTCTTTATCCACCATAGAAGCAGAATACGTAGCTGCTTCACATGCTTGCAAAAAGGCAATTTGGTTGAAAGGTTTGTTTGGTGAGTTTGGAAGGATGCAAGACACAGTAATGTTACTTTGTGATAGTCAAAGTGTTATTCACTTGGCTAAGAATCCATCCTACCATAGTAAAAAAAACATATACCTATCAAGTACCATTTTGTAAGGCAGGTCATTGATGAACGTGGAATCTCTCTTGAGAAAGTGCATACAAAAGAGAACTGTGCAGACATGTTCACAAAACCAGTACTGTTAGAGAAGCTACGATGGTGCTTGGCTTCTCTTGGCTTTCATAAAAGGTGATGAACAAAAGAAGGAGCAAGGTATCAGGTTAATTGTTGTTAAGGTGGAGATTGTTAAAACAATGACAACAAATTCCCAGGATTAGGATTTCAAATCCTATAATCTATCATTGGTTGTAACTAAATTAGACAAAGTTAGAATTTGGTTATGAGCATATTCAATAATCAATTTCTAATGTACATTGATATAATTTTCATGTATGCATGTAGAAGTTGTGAGAGCATGAGTTAAGCAGTTGTAATCTCCATGATCTGAATAATAATAAAATTGATACCTCTGCTTGGTGGACGTAACCCAACGTTTGGGTGAACCACGTAAATCTTTGTGTTTCTTATCCGTGTGATTGTGTTTTCTGCATGTGCAATTACAACACATATTTATTAAACTTGGTCACAAGTGATACATTTATTGTAAAGAGTTTTGAAACATAGCATCAGCTCTATGTGAACAGATTCATCTTTATTAAACTTTTTCACAATTTAAACAATTGTAGAGATATATTATAATTTGAGCAATTATGATGTGCATTTATACTTAAGGTAAATACCCATATATGACTTGAATGTACTTCCCAATAAGAGGGGACAACGGTGCAGTTTCACTGTCCATTGAAGCCCAAGCAAAGCAAAGAACACTCACTACCAATGATTGCCCTTACAATGCAAAAACGAGTTGGCTTCTACATTCATCTTCAATGCCAATGCCTGTGAAAACGAAGTTGTTTTTAGCACATAAGTATTCTACTGTGTGGCATTCTCTACATTTCCTTCATGTAATAGTGGGAAAAATATGACCCAAAATGTCCAAATTGTAGTATAATTAGACTATGTTAATTAAATTATCTAATTTCCTTTCATATAATACGTGAGACCAACCCTTCAGTCCTATCATGATCTTTTGTTTCATGCCTTACCTATAAAGGATATCTTCCTCCGCCCAATATGTCCCTTCAACCAGTTTGATAATTGGCAAGCATGTAATAGTGAGAAAAATATGACCCAAAATGTCCAAATTGTAGTATATTTAGACTATGTTAATTAAATTATCTAATTTCCTTTCATAAAACCTTTCATATAATACTTTAGACCAACCCTTCAGTCTTATTATGATATTTTGTTCCATGCCTTACCTATAAAGGGATATCTTCCGCAGCCCCATATGTCCCTTCAACTAGTTTGGTTGTTGGCAAGCCATTGACTAATATATGGAATACAACAGACAAAAGTGATCCTCCCACATGTGGACTATTGACTCCAACGCCATTCCTAGTGAGTTTTAGTGCAAGGTGCTTGCATTCTAATCCTTCTAGAATAATGGAGGGCAACATGACAAAGTCGGAGAGCAACATGAGTTGGATCACTCCCCCTCATAACCACTTGCAAGGATGGGATGTCAGATGGAGGATAAACTACAAGGGACCCTAATGTCATAAACTACAAGGGACCCTAATGCATCTATGCAAGTCTCTTGCAAGATCGACATGTTTCTTCTTCCGTTAGAATTCATATCCTAAAATTAAGAATATTCTTTAGGGTTAGGGTTATGTGAAAAACAATTATTTTTTAGTTGTAGATATTAATGCAGGAAGCATAAGCATTTCCAAGATTTCAAAATGCTCAAAAGGAAAAAGAAGGAACATATGCTTTCTCTTAGAAGAGATTCACGTGATCTTGTCCTTTCGCAATGTGAGCCATTTCTTGCATGGACCTCCGTTTGACAGTGTATCCCATGACTCCAATTCATGGTAAGTAGATAGTACTAGTTATAGATGAAAAAAGATAAAAAGAACAGTTATATGCCTATAAATCATGAAGTCTAGTTCTTACCTTGCATCTGAGTCTCTCATCCGTTAAGAAATCAAATAATCTTTACTGAGAAATGGGAAGCTACATTGATGTTGGTGCACTAAGCACTACTCTAAGTGTCTCTCCTCGATCATCAATGTTCTTTCTTGTCATCATACTAAGTGTCATGTCCCCACAGTGTGTCTTTCGATCATGCACCCCTTGAAGGCCTGCGGCACTGCGAAATTTCTCACTTAGTTGTTTGGCAACACCAAGGTTACTTCATCCAGAATATGCATCTTCACCTAGAGCATACCCATACTTCGTTCTAGGCTACCGGTGACTCACACTCCTACTCTAGTATAACTCTTGTATACTTAGAAATTTGTTAATTGCTTTAACACTTAGTCATATTTAAGCATACATCCATGAGAAACCAAGAGAAATATGAAACAAACAAAATACAAACATAGATATAGTGTGGGCGGCACGAACCGTGCCTCATATCCATCTAATTCTTTGTTATTGTGAAACATTTACAACATGAGCATTGTCGTCTCGGTTTAAAACAGGACGGAGTCAAATGACTAGCCTCACCTCACCAAGACACTCATACACATATCATCAACAAGACTCTCCATCGCAACCATTTTCCCAGCCACCTGCATTGCACCTCAGATGTGCCTCCAACTGCAGACTTGTTGTCTCTTCGTTTCCATAGACTCTGCCTCTTCATTTCCACAGACTTCATAGATTTTCGTTATGCCTCACACATGCCTCCAACAGACTTGTGTTTTCTAGACTTAGCCAAAATCATCCCAAGAGAAACTTGCCCATCTTTGTCCATCGAATCCACCTCAAGGAAGCACAAGTCCTCCTAAGTGGAGCGACCTGGATCCTTGAGGGAGCTTGCCCTCTTCGTCTACCTCAAAATCATAGAGCTCTCTTGCTCTCTTTGTCTTGCCAAAAATTGACTTCCTTGGTTGTGCGCCCTTGTGTTCTTATAATCTCTATCAAAACAAATCATGGTGCTCACTCAAATACTCTAGCTCCAAATACATTCCCCCTAAGAAAAAGGACACTGCCACCAGAAACGAGACAAGATAAGGTTAAGGATCGATGTTTTAAATGTAACGCACATAATTGGAAACTAGGCCATAAGTGCAAAGACAAAGTTTTTTCATTGTGAAATAGAAAAGAGTGACAGTGAAAAGGATGAAGAAGTTGGAGACATATATTCATTCAATGAAGAAACAAATAATGAATACTCAAAAACTCTCCATGAGTTAGGGAATCAAAACACAAATATGACACTCTATGTTGTTGCAATGACGAGTATTTCTCAGCCCAAACTCTGAAATTTTATGGCTATGTTAAGAAAACTAAAGTAACAATGCTCATTGATAGTGGCAATTCACATAACTTTATAGATACAAAGATAGCAAGTAAATTAAACATATTCATTCATCCTACCTCTGAATTTCAAGTCTCCATCCCAGGAAATAGGACTAAGTCATGTGATGGGAAATGTCACAAGGTAGAAATATCCATGAGTGACTAAAAATTAAAATCCCCCATGTATGTTATGCCAATCGGATGGGTACATATTGTCTTGGGGGCCTAGTGGCTAGCCACACTTGGTACTGTTGGATTAAACTTGTACAAGAAAAATTTATAAGGTTTTATCAAAATGGGGAAAGTACAAATTACATGGAATTAACTATCCTCCCCCACAAATAGTCTCATCCAATTGAATGGAAAAACTGATTAAAAGGGGAGTGTGGGCTTATTTATTACACTACTATCCAATTGAAACTATTTCTCCTCCAGGTCTTTTGTAACCCCTTTCATAAGAATATACAATAACTGGTCTCTATAAAGTAGACTAATATTTTTCAATGAAAGAAAAGTGAAAAATTGTTAATAGCTCAAAATACTAATTCACCCCCCCCTCTCAGTATTTTTCCAACATAATCTATATATCCAACCATATGGAAATGGTAATATTGCTTTGATTTCTTTATATGTGGATGATATTATCGTAACATGAATTGATATTGGGTTGACTGAAGAGATCAAAATAAAATTGTCACAAGAAATTGAGATGAAGGACCTTGGACAATTACACTATTATTTAGGCCTTGAGGTATGGAGGGACAATGGTAAGATCTTAATCACACAAAGAAAATATACAAAGAAGTTACTCATGAGGTTTAATATGAGTACATGTAAATGAGTATCTACTCCATTAGAACAAAATGTTAAGATCAACAATGATTGATGACAAAAAAGAGGTGGATGGTACTCTGTATCGACAATTGGTGGGAAGTTTGAATTATGTCACTACCACCAGGACATATATTGCATATTCAGTCAACATTCTTGGTCAATTTATGGCTGAGCATCATGACAATCATTAGAAAGCAACAAAGAGATTTCTTTGATAATTGAAAGGGACTGTTGATTTTGATATTGAATATACTAATTATTTTAATATTGAGTTGATAGATTTTTTAGATTTTGATTCAAGAGATCCAAAGGACAAAAAGTCTACCATGGGATATGCATTCAGTATTAGATCTAGGATCGTGTCCTCGATTAGTAAAAAATAGCTAGTTGTTTCTTTGTCATCCACTGAAGTTGAAGTTGAGTACAAAACATTATGCAGTGCCACCTTGAAGAAATTTGGCTAAGGAGGATACTTGAAGATGTTGGAGAAAAACAGAAAGTACCAACAGTAATCAAGTGTGATAACTAAAGTTCCATCAAACTTGCAAACAGTCCAGTATATCATGCTAGGTCAAAGCATATGGAGACACAACATCATTTTGTAAGAGAAAAGATACAATCAAATGAGATTGATTAATTGTATTGCAACACAAATGATAATTTTGTTGATATCTTCACCAAGCCTTTGGGAAAGGCAAAATTTGTAATATGTAGAGATAAGATAGGTGTTGTAAGGGTTGCTTAATTAAGGGGGAGTGTTAGTGTGAATTAAGAAACCCACCTCGAACTAGTATTTTAGCAGAGAGTTTTTTTTCCGAAAACGCCCAGTATCACAAGCATAAAATTGTGCAAAAACTATGTTAATCTAGTATAGGAAGCAAAAATTGTAGATCGTTGCATAGACCAGATAAAATATATACAAAAAGAGAGGAATAACAAATCTCCTTTGTGTTGAAGTAAACTATAGGATATAGATGAGTTTAGTAAGAAATTGCGTGACTAGACATCAAAATCAAAACTAGTCAAGAGTGTAACCCACTGATACAATCCATCCAAATGGATCCACGGGGTTCCATGCAAAAAATTATTTGAAGTCATTTCTCGGCCGATAACTTCAATGAAGGGTCTGTGGTAATAACCAATATCAGACCCATCTCTGGTCTCTATAATGTGCCACTGCCCATGAACCAAGAGAAGACCCTCCTTAGAGAGTTTTTCGACATCTTCATTTATTTCCTTGTAGACAAGTTGAATGGAGAAATTTGTAATTAAGTATCCAAGATTATGAAAACTTCTACAAGAAGAGGCTTGAGTCTAACATTGTGGCACTTTTGTATTTTTCTTATCCAATTGATGATCACCATTGAGTGTCCAAAAATTTGAAGATTGTTAACAGTTTTAGGGCCATGAGCTTATCATAATTGTTGGTTCCCATCCCTAGACCCCATTTGAGCTTAAAACAATGAGACTCTGATAGGAAAAGTATTGTTTCACCCCCATAATGAGTCTATTTCTTACCTTTCTTCTGAGTCTCTCATCCCTTAAGAAATCAAATATTTTTTGCTGAGAAATGGGAAGCTACATTGATGTTGTTGCACTAAGAACTACTCTAAGTGTCTCTCCATGGTCATCAATGCTCTTTCTTTTCATCATACTAAGTGCCACATCCCCACAGTGTGTCTTGCGATCATGCACGCCTTGAGGGCGTGCGGAACCACAAAATTTCTCACTTGGTTGCTTGGCAACACCAAGGTTACTTCGTCCTGACTATGCATCTTCACCTAGAGCATACCCATACTCCATTCTAGGCTACCGGTGTCTCACACTCCTACTCTAGTATAACTCTTGTATACTTATAAATTTGCTAACTACTTTAACACTTAGTCATATTTAAGCATGCATCCATGAGAAACCAAGAGAACTATGGAACAAACAAAAGACAAAAAAATATGTAGTGTGGGTGGCATGAACCGTGCCTAATAGCCATATGAGTCTTTGTTATTGTGAAACATTTACAACATGAGCATTGTCGTCTCAGTTTACAACAGGACGGAGTCAAATGACTAGCCTCACCTCACAAAGACACTCATACACAGATCGTCATCAAGACTCTCCATCGCAATCGTCTTCACATCCACCTACAGTGCACCTCAGATGTGCCTCCAACTGCAAACTTGTTGTCTCTTCGTTTCCGCATACTCTACCTCTTCATTTCCACAGACTTCATAGATTTTCGTTATGCCTCACACATGCTTCCAACATACCTGTGTTTTCTATAATTAGCCAAAATCATTCCAAGAGAAACTCACCCATCTCTGTCCATCGAATCCACCTCAAGGAAGCACAATTCCTCCTAAGTGGAACGACTTGGCTCCTTGAGGGAGCTTGCCCTCTTCGTCTACCTCATAATCGTAGAGCTCTCTTGCTCTCTTTGTCTTGCAAAAATTTGACTTTCTTGGTTGTGCACCCTTGTTCTCTTATAATATCTATCAAAACAAAGCATGGTGCTCACTCAAAGACTCTAGCTCCAAATACATCCCCCCTCAGAAAAAGGACACCGCCACCAAAAATGAGACAAGATAAGGTTAAGGCTCAATGTTTTAAACGTAATGCACCTAATTGGAAACCAGGCCATAAGTGCAAAGACATTTTTTTTTCATTGTGAAATAGAAAAGAGTGACAGTGACAAGGACAAAGAAGCTGGGGACATATCTTCATTCGATGAAGAAACAAATAATGAAGACTCACGAAATCTCCATGAGTTAGGGAATCAAAACACAAATCTGACACTCTATGTTGTTGCAATGATGGGTATTTCTCAACCCTAAACTCTGAAAGTTTATGGATATGTTGAGAAAACTAAAGTAATAGTTCTCATTGATAGTGGAAGTTCACATAACTTTATAGATACAAAGATAGCAAGGAAATTATACATATTCATTCATCCTACCTCTTAATTTCAAGTCTCCATCCCAGGAAATAGGACTAAGTCATGTGATGGGAAATGTCACAAGGTAGAAATATCCATGAGTGACTAAAAATTAAAATCCCTCATGTATGTTATGCCAAACGGAGGGGCACATATTGTCTTGGGGGGCCAGTGGCTAGCCACACTTGGTACAATTGGATTAAACTTGTACAAGATAAATTTATAAGGTTTTATCAAAATGGGGAAAGTATAAATTACATGGAATCAATTGTCCTCCCCCACAAATAGTCTCATCCAATAGAATGGAAAAAATTATTAAAAGGGGAGCCTGGGCTTATTTCTTACACAGTTATACAATAGAGGGTACTATTAAAGAGGACAAAAATGATGATCCCAAATTGGACAAAATTCTTGGAAAATATAACACCATTTTTCAGGAACTTCCTCATGGGATTCCTCCACCTCATTCTAGAGATCACNGAACCACAAAATTTCTCACTTGGTTGCTTGGCAACACCAAGGTTACTTCGTCCTGACTATGCATCTTCACCTAGAGCATACCCATACTCCATTCTAGGCTACCGGTGTCTCACACTCCTACTCTAGTATAACTCTTGTATACTTATAAATTTGCTAACTACTTTAACACTTAGTCATATTTAAGCATGCATCCATGAGAAACCAAGAGAACTATGGAACAAACAAAAGACAAAAAAATATGTAGTGTGGGTGGCATGAACCGTGCCTAATAGCCATATGAGTCTTTGTTATTGTGAAACATTTACAACATGAGCATTGTCGTCTCAGTTTACAACAGGACGGAGTCAAATGACTAGCCTCACCTCACAAAGACACTCATACACAGATCGTCATCAAGACTCTCCATCGCAATCGTCTTCACATCCACCTACAGTGCACCTCAGATGTGCCTCCAACTGCAAACTTGTTGTCTCTTCGTTTCCGCATACTCTACCTCTTCATTTCCACAGACTTCATAGATTTTCGTTATGCCTCACACATGCTTCCAACATACCTGTGTTTTCTATAATTAGCCAAAATCATTCCAAGAGAAACTCACCCATCTCTGTCCATCGAATCCACCTCAAGGAAGCACAATTCCTCCTAAGTGGAACGACTTGGCTCCTTGAGGGAGCTTGCCCTCTTCGTCTACCTCATAATCGTAGAGCTCTCTTGCTCTCTTTGTCTTGCAAAAATTTGACTTTCTTGGTTGTGCACCCTTGTTCTCTTATAATATCTATCAAAACAAAGCATGGTGCTCACTCAAAGACTCTAGCTCCAAATACATCCCCCCTCAGAAAAAGGACACCGCCACCAAAAATGAGACAAGATAAGGTTAAGGCTCAATGTTTTAAACGTAATGCACCTAATTGGAAACCAGGCCATAAGTGCAAAGACATTTTTTTTTCATTGTGAAATAGAAAAGAGTGACAGTGACAAGGACAAAGAAGCTGGGGACATATCTTCATTCGATGAAGAAACAAATAATGAAGACTCACGAAATCTCCATGAGTTAGGGAATCAAAACACAAATCTGACACTCTATGTTGTTGCAATGATGGGTATTTCTCAACCCTAAACTCTGAAAGTTTATGGATATGTTGAGAAAACTAAAGTAATAGTTCTCATTGATAGTGGAAGTTCACATAACTTTATAGATACAAAGATAGCAAGGAAATTATACATATTCATTCATCCTACCTCTTAATTTCAAGTCTCCATCCCAGGAAATAGGACTAAGTCATGTGATGGGAAATGTCACAAGGTAGAAATATCCATGAGTGACTAAAAATTAAAATCCCTCATGTATGTTATGCCAAACGGAGGGGCACATATTGTCTTGGGGGGCCAGTGGCTAGCCACACTTGGTACAATTGGATTAAACTTGTACAAGATAAATTTATAAGGTTTTATCAAAATGGGGAAAGTATAAATTACATGGAATCAATTGTCCTCCCCCACAAATAGTCTCATCCAATAGAATGGAAAAAATTATTAAAAGGGGAGCCTGGGCTTATTTCTTACACAGTTATACAATAGAGGGTACTATTAAAGAGGACAAAAATGATGATCCCAAATTGGACAAAATTCTTGGAAAATATAACACCATTTTTCAGGAACTTCCTCATGGGATTCCTCCACCTCATTCTAGAGATCACATCATATAATTAATCCCCATTTCTGCACCAATTAGAAAAAAATCTTATAGACATTCACACCAACATAAGACAGAAATTGAGCGCTTGGTTCAAGAATTATTGGACTGTGGTATTATTACATGAAGAAAAATTCCTTTCTCAGCTATGGTCATACTTGTTAGGAAAAATGTGGATCATATGATTATTGGGCATTAAACAAAATTACGATAAAGGATAAATTTCCAATTCCAATTATGGATGAGTTATTAGAAGAGCTCGATGGCGCAAAATATTTCTCCAAGCTAGACCGAAAGTCAAGTTATTACCAAACAAAATTTCAAAAGAAAGACGTGCCCAAAACTACTTTCTGTACCCATGAAGAGTTGTACGAATTCTGAGTCATGTCTTTCGGCCTATCCAATGCTCTCGCTAACTTCCAAGTAGTAATGAATGATTTATTCCCTCCATACCTACGAAGGTTTGTACTTGTCTTCTTTGATGATATTCTTGTTTATAGAAAGAACTGGAACTCAGACCTCAAGTACATTAAGACAGTATTAAAATTGCAGTTTTGGACAAAAAGAGATAGTATTTTTGGGACATGTCGTGTCAGACGAAGGAATCAAGTTTGATCCAAAGAAAATTGTGGTAGTTATTGAGTGGCCTAGCCCCAAATCAGTCACATCATTACGAGGATTATTTGGTCTTATCGGGTACTACAGAAGGTTTGTTTGAAAGTATGCACAAATTGTGGCCCCATTAACAACATTATTAAAGAAAGATGCATTTAAGTGGAATGACGAAACTGAAGCATGTTTTAGAAGTTTGAAGCTCTTAATGACATCCACTCTGGTTTTGTCAACACCATATTTCTCCAAACAGGGATAATTTTAAGGATGGAAATTTGTATTAAAATGTAGAAACCTCAGTTATTATTACTAGCCCTTAATATGCAAAATGTAAAATATTTGGCCATAGTTTGGTAAAAATATTCAAATTTCTATGGATTTTATATAATTTCTATAAAATTTTGGTGATTTTTAAGGTATAATAATTGTATTCTATGGAATTTGGGCGAATAGTTTTTAGAAAACATGGAAATTGGTGAATCTTTTTTTGGGAAAAACCATGGAAAATTAGCCCATTTGTGAAATTTAGCCCCTAAAATCATCTATGTCTCCAAATCGTTTGTCCTCAAATGTGATGCTTCAGGAGCTGCATTAGGTGTTTTACTTATGCAAGATAATCATCCCATCGCCTTTGAAAGTCGAAAATTCAAATCAAGGGAGGAAAAAAAATCAACATATGACAAAGAAATGTTGGAAATTATACATGCCTTGGTTAAGTGGAAACAATACTTGTTGGGAACAAAATTTATCGTCAAAATGGACCACACTAGCTTGAAGTATTTTTTAACTCAGAAAAATCTTTCATTAGAGCAGGAAAAATGGGTGAGAAAAATCCATGTCTTTGATTTCGATATTATTTATAAAAAATGGAAGGAGAATTTGACTGCAGACGAGTTATAAAGAAAACTTGATAATGATGCTACTCTATACGCTATGTCCATCATCATTCCCGAATGGATCTCAGAAGTTCAAACTAAGTATATCAAAAATCCAGAAATATGAAGGCTAATAGAAGAAGTCGAAAGAAACCCAACTGCAAACCCTAAATTCAATTGGGAGAATAACATATTGTGGTACAAACAACAAATATTTTTGTCCAAATCTTCCAAGTTCAAACTCTAAGTTTTGAAAGAAAATCATGATTCTTCATCAACAGGACATGTGGGGTTTTTCAAAACTTACTACAATATACGCCAATCCTTCTTCTAGAAAGGTATGTGATCTAACATTCAGAAATATGTGGTTGAATACGACACCTGTCAACGAAAAAAGTTTGAAACTATTTCTCCTCTAGGTCTTCTATAACCCCTTCATATCCTAGCCCAAAAATGGTTTGAAATATATACGGACTTTATTACTGGTCTTCCTACCTTTGAAGGAAAAGATGTTATATTTGTAATCATCAATTTATTAACTAAATATGGCCACTTTGTCGGGATCTCTTCAAAGGCCAAGTCATCGATAGCTATGTTAATATTTTTAAACTTCATGGATTTTCCAAAGTTATCGTAAGCAATAGGGATCCCAAGTTTACTAGAATTTTTTGGAAGGAATTGTTTTGTCAGGTGGGGACATCATTAACCATGAGTACTTCATACCATCCCCGAACAGATGGCCAGAATGAAGTGGTTAATAAATGCCTTGAAGGGTATCTAAAGAATTTTTTGAATGATCATCATACACAATGGATCAATTGGCTACATCTCGCAGAATGGTGGTACAATAGTACATATCATAGCTCAGCAAAAATGTCCTTGTCTGAAACATTGTATGGTTATCTGCATCCCTCTATTAAGGAGTATGTTATCAATTCTAAGATTCTTGCCATGAAATACTATCTAGCTGCATCGGATGAAGTTCTACGCACTCTTAAAGCTCACCTCGAGCAAGCAAGGAACCAAATGAAACAACAAGATGACAAAATAAGAACCGACAGAGAATTTACAACAGACGATTGGGTATTTTTTCGACTGCAACCTTACAAACAAAGTTCTCTTAAAAATTACAAGAAGGACAAATTGGATCCTAAGTTTTATGGACCCTATCAAATTCGAAAGAGAGTTGGACAAGTTGTTTATGCCCTCGATATTCTATATAAAGGGAAATTGCATGACGTTTTTCATGTTTCTTGTTTGAAGAAAAAACTAGGTCCTACCATCCATATACAAATAGAGTTGTCTCTTTTAGATGAAGAAGGAAGGTTAATTTTAATTCTTGAAGGCATCCTCGAAGTACGAACCAAATTCCTATGTTCTAGAAGAATTAATGAGTGTCTAATGAAATGGAAGAACCTACCTGAAGATGAAGCTACTTGGGAAGATGAGGTGTTTAGATCTAAACATTTGTCATTTCCCATGCTTCGAGGACAAATCTTTTCAAGGAGAGACGACTTGTGATATATATATATATATATATATATATATATATATATATATATATATATATATATATATATATATATATATATAATTTAAACTAACTAAAACTTAAAGTCACACTTATATATAATTTAAACTAATTAAAACTTAAAGTCACGCTCTTCTGCATAAAGAGACACGACTTTACCCAATTACGTGTATATAACTCATTTTGTATACCAAATAGATCATCGAATAAAAGAATATTATATGTTATTAAATAAATTTATTGTTATATTTGTCTATGGCTCTGATCTATCAGATCTTCTTGTGGCTACCCATGTTCTTTCTTCTCCCTAAATTGTATCAATCTCTAAATGACATTACTTCTCCACCTATCCAAGATCTCCTTGAGAAAAATTCATTCTTTATCTCTATATATATGAACTAGTGTCTCCTCCTTTGCCCTAACCTTTCTTTTATAGTATTGAGTTATGGCATAACCCTAATCTTCAAAGTGATTGATAGCTAAGATTAAATCTCACCTCACTTGAGATCAATGGATAAGATTTAATTCACTAATGCTAATAACTTTAGCATTTCATTAAATAAAACTCAATTAATTAATAAAAGCACGTTACTTTAATAAAAAAATTAATTAAAATAAATTACCAAGGTACAAGGCTTTGGACAACTTCTACACATTTAGACACTTAAACCTGTGTAGAAGTATATGTATGATGCTAAAAACATCAACAAGTTGGATGTTAAGTCAACATTTCTGAATGGAGAATTAAAAGAAGAGGTTTATCTTGTTCAACCATAGGGATTTGTAAAGCAGGGTCAAAAAATATTATATGCAAGTTAAAGAAATTTTTATATTGACTCAAAGAGGCACCATGGTCTTGGTACGTAAAAGTGTATGCTTTATTTTTTCACGAAGATTTCATAAAAATTAAAGGTGATTGTAATCTATATATCCAACCATATGGAAATGGTCATATTGCTTTGATTTATTTATATGTGGATGAGCTTATCATAACATGAAGTGAAACTGGGTTGATTAAAGAGATCAAAATAAAATTGTCAGAAGAATTTGAGATGAAGGACCTTGGACAATTACATTACTCTTTAGGCCTTGAGGTATGGAGGGACAATGGTAAAACCTTAATCAATTAAAGAAAATATACAAAGAAGTTACTCATGAGATTATATGAGTACATGTAAATGAGTATCTACTCCATTAGAATAAAATGTTAAGATCAACAATGATTGATGACACAAAAGAGGTGGATGGTACTTTGTATCGACAATTGGTGGGAAGTTTGAATTATCTCACTACCACTAGGACATATATTGCATATTGGGTCAACATTCTTAGTCAATTTATGGCTGAGCATCATGACTATCATTAGAAAGTAATTGTTGATTTTGGTATTGAATATACTATTGATTTTAATATTGAGTTGATAGATTTTTCATATTTTGATTCAAGATTGGATCCGAGATCATGTCCTTGATTAGTAAGAAACGGCTAGTTGTTCTTTGTCATCCACTGAAGTTGAAGTTGAATACATTATCATGGTAGGTCAAAGCATATTGAGGCACAACATCATTTTGTAAGAGAAAAGATACAATCAAATAAGATTGATTAATTATATTGCAACACAAATGATAATGTTGTTGATATCTTCACCTAGCATTTGGGAAAGGCCAAATTTATAATATGTAGAGATAAGTGTTGTAAGAGTTGTTTAATTAAAATGGGGTGTTAGTGTAAATCAAACAACCCACCTTAAACAAGTAGTTGAGTGGGTAAGGTTGTAATAAATAAGCTTGACTAGACTTGGGAGAAGTGCTTTCGAGCCCTTGATCTATGCTCATGATCAACCGTCTAATTACATTTAAGTATTTATAAATACAGATGATATTTTGTATGTTCATTAGATACCTAAGGCACGCTGTTCTATTCTATTGTATTTATGTAAGTTATTGTTTTTAAATAGATAGAGTGATTATAAATACAATATTAAAAAATACATCTTAATTGTGTGTTTCCACCCACAAACATATACATCTCATCGACCAAATTTATTAATTGCATTTCAACGGACAAACGTATCACATCTGTTCAGCATGATGTAGAAATGCATTTTTAGTTTTTTAAGGAAATATGGCGATGTCCTTCCAGCACCAGACAATGAATGTTGGATGCCAAAGCGAGGGTGGCTGATACGGCCAACACTTAGTGCATCGAGCACTTCTACTTCTTTTCCTCCTCTGAAGTTGGATGGGTTACAACTTGGTTTTGATTGGCGTATGGATGAACCAAATGGTGATTTCTTTATTTGAGTTCAGTGTTTCGGACAGGAAAATCCACCGCTGTCTGAATCTTAAATTGCGCGTGCATAAGAGGAGACGCAGCTTTCCTTTCCTTTATTTCTATTTGTTGCCCAAGATAATGGGGGGCAGCCGGGTAAGTAAACAGTCGCCCTCAGTGGAGCTGTAGCCTACGAACCATGTTTCCACTGAATCTGTTCTCTATAAATAAAACCTAAAACCAACCAAATTCTCACCAAGCAAGAACGACGTTGCTCAGAGAAGATGAGTAAAAGATCTTTGATGTTTGTAAGCTTTGCCGTAGTGAGTTTATGTGCACTTACAATCAACGCTCAGTTGACGACTACTTTCTATCAGAGCTCATGCCCCAACGTCAATAATATTGTGCGAGGGTTTGTCCAGAGAGCAATAATTACTGAAACACGAGTGGCCGCCTCTCTTCTCCGATTACACTTCCATGATTGCATCGTCAACGTAAGTTTGTATTTTGTTTCGGGCTAAACAATAGGTAATTTTCATCAGTTCATTCATTTTTTTTCATCGAAATTTTGGTGGATAAAGTGCAGGGATGTTTTTCGATGTTTATGTATAATGTTTGTAGTAAATCCATGGTATTTATTAATGATCTTAACTTATTAATGGTATTCCACACAAAATTAACCAAATATCTAACTTTAACCAGAATTATTCTATCACTTTACTACGTGTGCTTCCAATCGCCCAAAAGTTTAATCTAATGAAGGATGCCCATTTATGAATCTATTCATCGTTGCTTGCAATCAGATTCAGGCTGCACCAAATTAATGAATCTATTCATCGTTGTTTGCAATTAAATGCAGGGCTGCGATGCGTCAAATCTTCTGGATGATAATGCTACGTTCACGGGAGAAAAGACAGCCGGCCCTAATAACAATTCATTACGAGGATTCGAGGTAATAGACGCGGCTAAGGCAGCTTTGGAAAACGCATGCAGCCAGACCGTGTCCTGCGCAGATATTGTGGCTATCGCAGCCCGCGACTCTGTGTTTCTGGTATACCTAAATTTCAATACCATTTCTCCACCACATACAAATGTTTCTTGGATTAATGTTGATTTAAAATCCCCAACATTTTATTTTTACCTGTAGAACGGAGGTCCATTCTGGAAAGTTCTCTTAGGTAGAAGGGATAGCACAACTGCCAACCAGACTGCGGCGAACGTGGGCATTCCAGCTCCCTTTGACTCCGTAACGACAATTATCAAGAAATTTACAGATGTCGGCCTCGCCGCCACGGATGTTGTGCCCCTCTCAGGTGATTTTTTCTTGTTCGACTGGTCTATCAGTTTTATTATTACTCTTATCGCTACAATAATTATAATATTCCAGGAGGTCACACAATTGGGCGCGCCCGATGTACCACATTCAATAACCGCTTATTCGATTTCAATAATAGCGGTAGCCCAGACTCCACCATTGAACCGACGTTCCTCTCCGATCTTCAGACTCTTTGCCCAGCAACGGGAGATAACAATACGCTGGCGTCTTTCGATCGAAAGTCCAAAGACTGGTTCGACAACAATTATTTCAAGGAGTTGCAGAATAATAGCGGGCTTCTACAGTCTGATCAAGAACTTTATGCCGATGCTAGAACCAAGTCTGCCGTAGACAGTTACATCAACAGTCAAATTACCTTCTTTCAGGATTTTGTTACATCCATGATAAGGATGGGAAATATCAGCCCGCTCACTGGCACTGATGGTCAGATTCGGACAAACTGCAGAGTTGTAAATTAAGAATTTCGACTAAAAGGAGGAACTAAATGCTCGTCTGTTCAATCCACTGTCTCTATTGTATTATGGGTTGACTAAGTTGAATATTAGGGGTACACCTATTGATAATGGGCACAATTAATGATTTTTTAATCTTAAATTTTAATATGATGGCTAAGCATTGAAGATTCTGGCATATTCTTAGTCGTCCTCCAAAATCAATGCCTCAGATTTATTATTCATAACTTCCTTGCATTTATGAAAGCATCCTTTAACATGTTTACTTTTTTACATTTACCTAATCACATTATAAATTTACTGTAAATATATATAATTGTCACGTTCAAATGATTAAAAAAAATTAATATCTATACAAACCACGTTTATATCATTAAGAAACACTGTACACACATTTCATTTTAGTGGCAGTCATTCATTTCTGATATCTGAAAAGTAGTTTGATGCCACGACCTTTCCGCGTTCTCCAGGACTGTGCTAGTATATATATATATACCAACCATCGCATTTTGCTTAATACCTCAAACAATAGTATAAACGTTCTACATTTTTTTGGTTTTTTTATATTTTTTTTTATTTTGTTTAAAAAAAAAAATTAATGTGAATTCACGGATATCCCTGCATAGCCTGCTTATTAGGCATGGAGTTGATGAAACTTATTAACGATAAAAATGAGAAAAGTGTAACGCTTCGCTTAGAAGAACTTAGCTCAAAAGGGTTGGAATAACCAAATAGGGTTGAAATAACCAATGCAGAGTTCGTGTAAGGTTATCATGCTCTTGTCTCAATCCAGAACCCTTTACTGTTATGGTTTAGGTTTTGTTCAATTGCTGCTAATAATTTTTTTGTTCTTAATTTTTTTGTTCTACTCTACCTATAGTTCTCCAAGTGCCAAGAACTTCATAATCTGAAGAAATTTAAATCCTACAAACAAACTACTAACTTTTTGGCGTATGAATTTCAATCTCCAATCCCTCTCTAAACAGACCAGAGGAGCGAAGGGAGGACATCTAAAAGCCAAAGCCAAAAATCCTCTGCTGTTCTTCAATCATATCGGATGCTACATTTCATTCATTCCACATAACTTCTGCAACTAATCAATAGTATACAAAAGTAATTTCAGAGATTGTAAAAAAAATTTAGATAATTCTTCAAATGTTATTCAAAAGTAAAGAATACGAAAGTAATATGAAATTTAAAAGTAAAGAAAAAAAAGGGCATGAATTTTAGAGTGTGTAACTTTTTGTTGCTTTACTCTTTGCATCATGAAACAGACCAAGGATTATATATTATTCATAGCTGGGAAGATATTATTCAGAGTGGGAAAGACACATTTACATAACTATTTTTTAAACTATTTCGTAGAACAGTTAGAATGAATATATATATATATATATATAAGTGTTGTTTAACTGTTTTACGAAATGGTTTTTCTAGTTGAAATCTGACAACATAAATTTTCATGAAATTATTATTTTTTGTTGTTTAAAATTTATTTCTCAATGCAGAAATATGCTGAAAAAGCTCTAGAGCACTTGAATTATACAGAAATAATCACTCACATCTACAGATCTAACAATTTCTTACAGAATTTCAGAAAAATATCCTCTAAAAATATAACCAGAAAACAATCATTTTGTAAAACGTTTAAACTACTACTTTTTATAAAACCCAAGAAGAGAGATGTAATGCATACTAACAGCGTAGATTTTGGCAACCTGCATTGACACCAATATGTCAATGTTCCTCTCTCCCCGCCCATAAGTTTCTTTATTGATTCTTCCCTTCCTTGTTTCAACCAAGTAAGAGAATCATACAGAGCCAATGAGATTGATTGATGGAGTCAATCCAAAACCATGAATAAATCCCAGCAGGGGCGAAGCATGTGGATTTTGGAACCAGGCGAACCCAACACAATTACTAAAACAGAGTACAATAACTAATATATTCATTATGAAAAGTTTTAAGCATAGCATCAAATCTATGTGAACAAGTTCATCTTTATTGATTATAATGCCTCATGGCATATATGGCATTAGCATTAGATTAGGGTTGATTTTTATATTAATTTGGGTTGACTTAAAAAAATTGGTGAGAAAGCTAATGTTAATCGAAGAAAATCGACTTAAAGTAGGCATTTCTTCTACTTTTTCATCGGGCCATGAACGGCGCATTTACCCGTATGAATCGAGAGGAGGGTTCTCTATCGGGCGTGGGAAAGCATCTCACTGGGAGGGCAGCTTTTCCCCGGCGGGGGTGAAGTCCCGCTTACTAACCAGCTATTGTTTTTCCAGAGGCAGATGGATCAAACCAGAATAATGAGATCGACCCGAGTTAACAACCAAACAATTATTTCATGCAAGTTCTATCCCCGGCTTTACAATCATTTAGGGGTCCAGATCCTATCCCGCTCCGAAAAGGAGAACTAGCTTCGGGAATTTAAGCTGCTTTATTTTCTTTCAATTCACACAGATAGAAATTTTTATTTAAGTGGAACATACTTTCGAATCATAGGGACACCGAGTTTCACCGCCCACTTAAGCCAGAGCAAAGCAAACAACACTCGATGCAAATGCATGCCCTTGAAAAAATGAGTTGGCTTCTACATCCATTTTCAATGTCAAAATGAGTTGGTTTCTACATCCATTTTCAACGTCGTTGGCTTCTACATCAATCTTCAATGTTGATGCATATGGAAACGAGGACTATTTTTTCTACATCCATTTTCAATGTCAAAATGAGTTGGTTTCTACATCCATTTTCAACGTCGTTGGCTTCTACATCAATCTTCAATGTTGATGCATATGGAAACGAGGACTATTTTTTGGTCAAGAAGTACTCTACCACGTGGCATTCTCTATATTCCCTTCATGTAATAGTGTGGCATTCTCTACATTACATTTCCTTCATGTAACAAAAAACTTGCTTGTTGTATTAACTGCAACTTTTTCCATCCCTGCATGTAAGAAGATGTGGTTAATTGGGATTATATTGTACTTGATTATTTGTTCCATACTTAATATAACACTCATACTTAATATAACACTTAAGAAGGATTCAAAAAATATAACACTTAAAGAAGTTGGATGTAAGTAGCTTTTGTGTGTTTGGTAGTGAAGTATGGACTCACATTTTTTATGAGAAAAGGAAAAAATTACAACTTAAAAGTGAGAAATGCATTTTTGTTGAATATTCTCAAGATGTAAAAGATTAAATACTCTCTTAGTTTCATTTCAATGAAATTATTATTAGGACAGATGTTAAGTTTGATTAACGTTTCTCGACCCATGAGCCTAATTCAGTATTTATGTCATCTTCAACCTACTAGTCATTTTCGGTATTTGTGTCATCTTCTATTTCCAAATTTTGTCTTAGTGACCTCTCCCTACTCAACTTCTTCTAGTTGGGTCCGTTGAACAAGAACTTGCACCAGAACCATCGCTTCCTAAATGGTGAATCCATACAAAATGAGAAGCAATTGGTGATCTTGTCAGTCATCCTACATATCAGTGTCACACACGCTCACAGTTCCAATGAACCTCCTCTCTTTTTTCTCAAATTTTAGATACTCATGACCCAAAAACATTTGCAAAATCTTCTAGCCATCTTGATTGGGACATAATAATGAATGAAGAATAGCATTCCTTAATGGTGAATGATACTTGAGATCTTGTACCTCATCCAAAAGGAAGAAAAATTATCATATGTAAACGGGTGTATAGGTCTAAGTATGAATCAGATGGAAGTGTTGAAATACATAAGGTTTGATTAGTTGCAAAAGCATTTTCTCAAGTTGAAGGGATTGACTATAATGACACCTTTATCCCTATATCCAAAATGAATTACGTCTTCTTTGTTCTATCCCTTTCTGCTTCACATAGATAGAATTATATTAGATGGATGTGAAATTTTCCTTCTTGCACGGGGATTCACAAGAACAAATTTACATGGAACAACCTCCTAGCTATGTTCATAATGACTCCATCCTTGTTTACTTTCTTAAGAAATCTCTTTGGTCTTAAGTAAGCTCCTCGTGCCTTGTATGCTAAAATGGATAGCTTTGTTCTTGACACCGACTTTTCTAGATGTCATTCTAACCCCAATGGCTATAGAAAGAAAGTAGGTAACCATATCACAATACTTGTTATTTATGTTGATGACCTTATTCTCACTAGTAATGACCCCAAACTTTTAAACCATGTGAAATCCAACCTTAAGAAGGAATATGAAATGACAGACTTAGAATATTTGTATTATTTCCTTGACCTCCAAGTATTGAAATTCAAGGTAGGAAATCCCTTTTCACAGTATAAGTATGCATGTGACCTTCTTTGCTACTTTCACATGAAATATTGTAAACCAACCCCATCTCCCTTCCAAGTATGGAGTCAAAATTGCTACCACCTATACTACACCTATGCCACTTTGTACCATAAATTAGTTGGTAGCATTTTGTATTTAAATCATACCCATCTTGATATTTCATTTTTTATTGGTCTTATTGCTTGGTATATGCAAACACCCCATGAGAATCATTGAAAAGCATCAAAAATGATACTTTGGTATATCCATGGTATAGTTCAATTTGGGATGCACTATAGTATAGCGGTGATTCCTTTGTTGGTTGGTTTCAATGGTTCTTATTAGGTTGGTAACCATGAAGATTAGAAGTCTACTCTAGGTTATATTTTCAGTCTTGGTTTTAGACTTGTCACTTGGGCTTGTAAGAAGCAAAAAGATCTTTACCTTTCTTCAATAAAAGCAAAGTATCGAACAACACTTCATGCAATTCAATAATCTTTGTGGCTTTGACAAATCCTTTCATAGATTGGATTCTAGCAGAAGCATTAGACCACACTCTAGTGTGACAATTAGAGTGTCATCAAGCTCACCAAAGATCTAGTTCAAGATCAAGGCAATGAAAACATTGAGCTATACATGCACTTTATCAAAAAATCATTTAGCATCGCATTCTTGAAATGCTCTTTTTCTCTATAGATGGTCAAATTGTAAACATTTTCACAAAGTCTCTTATAGAAGTGAATTTTTCGAAACTTCAATCTATTTTAGTAGTTCTCGAAGTCATAATTAAGGGGGGATAGGCTCTAATTCCTTCTTCCTTCTTCTATTATGTCATCTTTGTAAATCCTTGAAAAATCTTATCCCAAGTTGTTCTTAAGGGGGGATGTCAGGATATTTAAACATTTAGTATTTAGTTAACATCAACTTGGTTTAATGTGCCTCTATGTAAAGTGTGTTTCCTTAGTATTCATTTGTAGTTATCTAATCTGATGGTCACGATATGTTCTAGACATAAAGTGATCCAACGATTCATCTTCTCCTTGGTACTAATGGCTATATTGATCTATGGATTAACATTTGATTAGTTCATGATAATTATTTAAAGAAAATGGAGGTTCGTTTGCTCATGATCGGTTGTGAAAAATGCATACGTAATTTTTCCCTTTTGCGTTAATATATTACCTCAAGTGACCATGTTGCATAGGGTCATGGATTATTTCCCTCTTTAAGAATTTCAAGCATACAATACATTGTGTATTGATATTTGATCTATTTGTGTGAGTGATTGTTTAAGTTGTTCAATATGTGTGGAAATACCATGTTTATCAAACATACATATAACACCAAATGCAATAATATTAACAATATCTAAGATATGAATCCATCACTAATAAAACAAAATAATTTTTGTGTCACTAATATTGACTCAAAAGTGACAATGTGTATTCTTACGATGCAAAAACAACATTATTTAAACACAAAAAAACATATTTTCCTCTCCAAAAGGAACCTTAGAGACACAAACATGATACTATAAAGATGCATGTGATGCAAACATGACTCTATTTAAAGAAGGGTGACACAATATGATGTAAATCAAATTATAAGGACACAAATGAGATGTTATATAAATTCTCATGACACAACCACAATGCTATTTAAACATGGACGAAACATTATGACACAAAATATTTCTAAACATGGACGACACATTATGACACAAAATATTTCTACTCATAAAATATTTCTAGTGTCACATATGAGGTTAGAGTTGATAATATGAAACATAACACATTGCAATACTAATATGATGGCCTCCGAAGCATGTAGGTGTAATGGGACTCCTACCCCTGGTTTATCCATATTTAGTGAGAGATCGAGATGCAAACCTATAAGTCCTGAATATAAACCATATCCATATTTAGTAAGAGATTGAGATGCAAACCTATAAGTCCCGAATTCAATTGACCAAATCTCAAAAGCACTCGAGTGAGCATCATAACCACCCGAATTCAATTGACCAAGTCTCAAAAGCAGTCAAGTCAGCATCATAACCACCAGTACCAATGGCACTCATCCATGAACCGGTCACTAGCACAAATAACATGAAGAAATATAACCAACGTTTATTAGAAAAAAGAAACCCCAAAAATCTGGGAACAGAAGCAGAGTTAGTAGTGACCATGGAATAAGTTTCTTTGGCTTGAATCGAGTTAAAAGCACAGAATATATTTGCACCATCACCATCTTCAAATAAAGTACTTTCCACAATAACACCATGAATATCACATAGAAGAGCAACACCCAATACTCTGATGACTCTCATTATATGAAATGGATTCAAGGTCTCATTATGAAAACCTTGAAAGAAGAGGGTAAACCAAAAAAATAACTACTACACCAAAACTAGGTGCAAATCACACCCAAATATATTGTCATTTATATTGTAAAAATAAAATTTTAAAAAATAACATTAAAGTAACATTAACCTTAAAATAACCTTAAAACCCTAAACAATAGTAAATTATATATATATATATATATATATATATATATATGAA
>ML801863.1:144132-206563 GCA_009831015.1 Picea engelmannii | reverse complement strand
TTCTTATATATATATATATATATATAAGAAGATCATATATATATATAAGAAGAAGATCGTCATCTTCTTAACTTTATTATATATACTAGCACAGTCACATAATTGTAGTTAATCAATGCCGAAAGGTTGATAAGATGAAAAGAATCCTGAAAAGAATATATTAAATTTTATTATTGATTAACAAATAAACAGTTGCGCTTCATTTTATTTGGTGTTAATATTTTAATTTTTGTTAATCACTTAGGTGGCAATCAGTTAGCTATCAAAGTAATTTTTAAATATGATTAGGTAAATGTATAAAAGTAAACACATAAACAGTTGTATTTATAATAGCTAGGAAGTTAATGATTGAAATCACAGCCATTTATTTTGTGTGACTGCTAAGAATATTCCAGTCATATTTAATCATGTTCATAAAAAACTTATTAAGCACTAAACCCCTATTAAATCTGCCCATTGTCAATAGGTATACGCCTTTCAACATAATAAAAACACCATGTCAATATATATGTCAAAATATATATATATATATATATATATATATATATATATATATATATATATATATTGGGGGGTTATCAACGCCTCTAAGCTGGGGTGAAGATTTCGTATTGTCTTTGAGGCATATGGCTATGCCCATGAAACCGTTTTCAAAATTTGATCGGACATGAAAAGAGGAAGTTCATATAACCCATATCCAAAACCAAACTGTGAGTTTGTTTTAAATAATCATTTTCAATTTTCTTTAAGGAATGCTACTGTTTGTGTTTTTTTTATTAACTTCTGATCTATTAATACAAAGAGAGTTTGCATAACCTAACTTTTTCAACTGAGAAACGTATCACATTTGTTCAGCATGATGTAGAAATGCATTTTTAGTTCTTTAATGAAATATGGCGATGTCACGTTATCACCTTCCAGCAAACGACAATGAATGTTGGATGCCAGAGAGAGGGTGGCCGATACGGCCAAGACTCAGTGCATCGAGCACTTCTATTTATTTTCCTCCTCTGAAGGTGGATGTGTTACAACTTTATTTTGATTGGCTAACGTATGAACAAAATGATGATTTCTTTATTTGAATTCAGTGCAGTGTTTCGGAAAGGAAAACCCCGCGTGGTCTGAATCTTAAATTGCGCGTGCATAAGAGGAGATAATGGGGGGCGGGCGAGAAAGTAAACAATCTCCCTCAGTTGAGCTGTTCTCTTTCCACTGAATCTGTTCTCTGTAAATGAAACCTAAAACCAACAGAATTCTCACCATGCAAGAACCACGTTCAAGAAGCAATCATAGTACGACATCGTTCAAGAATTGATCAACGAAAGGAGTGCCGCCTCGCATCTCCGATTACACTTCCATGATTGCTTCGTCAACGTAAGTTTGGATTTTGTTTCAGCCTTCAGGCTAAACAGTAGGTAATTTTTTCTCGTGGAAAATTTGGTGGATGAAGTTAAGGAATGTTTTTTCATATTTATATATAATATTT
This sequence comes from Picea engelmannii, assembly GCA_009831015.1. NCBI lineage: Eukaryota > Viridiplantae > Streptophyta > Pinopsida > Pinales > Pinaceae > Picea > Picea engelmannii. The sequence continues at coordinate 205,077 of ML801863.1, read as the reverse complement.
TTAGGGGTTGTAAAAATATTTTATTTTTTGAAATTTTTTGGGGGGTTAAACATATTTTTGGTGAAATCTCCATTTTCTATTGTTTAAATTGTATTTTTGAATGTATAAATGAATTCAGTACTTTGAAATATCATGAGGGCACTAGAATTACACATACTAATCATTTAAATATGAAGTTCCAACAATTTTTGGCTCGATTTTAATAAAAATTAATCCCAAATATGTTTCTAAAAACTTCAAAAAATGGAACTTACATATTTTTACTAAATCAATTGGTATTTATTAATAAAAATGTGTTGATATAAAATTAATCAAATATTTAATAATGGGTTTGTTTAATTGTTCTACATTTTTGCTCTTTTCAATCATGGGATATAAATCTGTACAAAATCACAATTTTGTAGAAATGGATTCAACTTGTTCAAAACCCCATAGAGCACTTGGATTACACAGAATTAACCACTCAAATATGGAGATACAACAATTTTTCATGAGATTTTGAACAAATATCCCCTGAAAATGACAAAAACCTAAAACTTTTAAACTACAGCTTTAATAATACCAATTATAAAAAATATTTTAAGTCCATAAACATACACCTATGGGAAATGTACAGAATTAATAGACTTTTAATTGCAATAATACTAATTATAAAGAATATTTTTAAGTCCATAGACATACACCTATTAGAAATGTCCAGAATTAATGGACTTTTAATTGCAAATGGACTTTTAATAGACATGATTTGATATGCTCCGAATATTCTTGCATGACAAAAGATGTTGGTTGATCATTAAAATGGGACAAAAGATGTTGGTTGATCATTAAAATGGGTGATTAAAGTGGTTAACATGTTTATTCATCATTAAAGATTTAGGTGTTTTATTTTGTTTAAATTTAAATGTTTTACTGAGTTTTTCCTCTCTCACTGTGCACCCCTGCCAATCAGCCTCACGTTTAGCTCATTTTTCCAAATTAATTTTTTGTTTGGTTGTGGTTGTGTAAGCTGGAAGAACACAGCATAGAGGGCTAAGACCATAGAAGCCCTGAGGGAACAATACAGGACGTTCGGCTTCGGCAAGTTAGCAAATGTTTTTTATGATTACATGTATTTCATTGTTTTTATATTTAGTTATTTATTTTTTTATATTTATTTCAAGGATCAAACATTCATGACTCTGAAACCCTAATTCTAGCTATTTACAATATATTGCATATGCTTTTTAACATGGAAAATCGATGGTTGATGCAAGTTTATCTCTGTGCCAATTATGCCATTTTAATTTATGGCCGAGTATGTTATGATATGAGTATGATTTTACAATGCCCACAATGTATCTCGGTTCGTTTAAATGTTAATTTGATAAATTAGAGTTAGTATTGTCAAAATTGTTTTTATTTCTAATTATATAAGCATGCATCCATGTAATAGTGATTTTAATTTGACAAAGCATGAACCGAGAATCTGTGAAGTTTAAATCTGTAAAAGCATGCACCCATGCAATAGTTATTTTAAGACTATTGAGGGAAAGCATATTTTCACTAGATACAACATGAGTGCATGCAATAGACAGCTTAAGAATCAAATGATCGTAATAAGCATGCTGCATATGATCTTAAGCAGAGTGAGAGTGACATCGTAATAATGATGTGGTAAGTTGGCAAGTTTTTAGTAATTATTTTTATTTTTAAGTTGAAGCATGTTTTTAAGGAAATTAGAGATTTTAGTAAAAATAGTTCTATTAATGGGAAAGTATTGAATGGATGTTTAATTCACCTTCAACCTGAATTATTGAATGGATGGGAAAGTATGGGAATGGATGGGAATGTTGAATGGATGAAAGTATCATGGATGGGAAAGTATTGAATGGATAGATTTTACAGTTCAAGATCATAAGCTATCAATTCCTTATAACAAGTATGATTTTAAGTTTCCTTCTATGTAATATATCGCATCAATTCAAAGTTCATATCTTTTTCACAAAGGAAATGCATAGTAACATCACAATGTGACGAACATAGCCATGGCATTACAATGTGGATACTAACATTGCAATGTGAAAAACATAAACATGCGTCACACATCGCCATGTCGTCACAATGTGATGAACATTTCCTCATGTTGCAATGTGACGCACATATCCTGACATCACAAGGTGACAAACATTTTCAAACGTTGCAGTGTGTCGACCATAGTAATGTTGCAATCTACCAAACATAGTAACTTTGCAATGTGGTGAACATATACAGACATCGCAATATGACGAACATATACAGACGTCACAATGTGATGAACATTTCCTCATGTTGCAATGTGACACACATATCCTGACATCGCAATGTGACAAACATTTTCAAACGTTGCAATGTTTCGACCATAGTAATGTTGCAATCTACCAAACATAGTAACTTTGCAATGTGATGAACATATACAGACATCGCAATATGACGAACATATACGGACGTCACAATGTGATGAACATTTCCTCATGTTGCAATGTGACGCACATATCATGACATCGCAATGTGACAAACATTTTCAAACATTGCAATGTGTGGACCATAGTAATGTTGCAATCTACCAAACATAGTAACTTTGCAATGTGATGAACATATACAGACATCGCAATATGACGAACATATACGGACGTTACAATGTGATGAACATAGCCTTGTCATCACAATATGACGAACATAAACGAACGCCACAATCTTATGAACATAGTTCTCTCGTCTCAGTGTGACGAAGATATCCTCGTGTTGCAATGTGACACACATATTTTGGCGTCCCATTGTGACAGACATTTCCAAATGTCACAACGAGATGAACACAACCCATTATCGCAATGTGATGTACACAATCCAATGTGGCAATGTGACAAATGTAGACCAACATTGCAATAAGATGAACATTTCCCAACGTCACAATGTGACGGACATAACCCATTGTCGCACTGTGACAAACCTATTCCAACACCATAATGTGACAAATAAAAATCATTCATCGTAATTTGATGACCATAACCTTACAACATTATGTGACGAACAAAAGCTTATGTCATGATGTGACGAACAAATCATAATGTCGCAATATGATAAACAAAACATGATGAGCTTTGCAATGTAGTAGTGTCATAGTAAACTATGGTTAGACATAATCAATGTGACACACCATAATCAGATCCACATGGTCAATGAAGGTCGGTCATGGGCATAGTCAACCATAATAAACCTTGGTTAATCATAGTCAACCATGGTCTTGGTCAACCACGGTCAACCATGCTGAAAGACATCCATGATCAACCATAGTCAACCTTTCCTTCTCAAATTAAACCAAGGTCTACCAAAGTTAACCATGGCCATGGTCAACCATTAAAAAACAAGGTCATGGTCGACCATAGTCAACCATGGTCATTTTCAATTAATGTATTAATGTAATAATGCTTTAATAATGTGGTCATCTCCACAAGCTATGGCCTAGTGGGTGGACAAAACATTGATCCAAGGGAAAATGTCTTCATCCTTCTGTGGTAACGGTTTTTTTGTTTTTATGTTCGAAAGCAAGGTGAATCATGATCTCATATTTAGAAGTTGTCCCTATTTTATGGGATCTAGGGGTATGTGTCTGAACAAATGGACCCCAGATTTCAACCCTGAAAATGATATCCCTTCAATAGTTCTGGTATGGGTTCGCTTTCCATTTCTTCCCTTGCACTATTGGAACGATGAAACTATTTGAAGCTTCGAATATACATTGGGCAGATATATTGATCACGTCGAACCACGAGAAGGGCTTCAGGCCTGTGCACGGATCTGTGTGGAGGTGGATCCGGAAAAGGGATTGTCAAAATCCATCTAGTTAACTCTAGACAACTGGACTTATATTCAACAGGTGGACTATGAGAAGCTTCCATTCAAATGTAAATCATGTCACAAATATGGGCACTTCGCAAAAAATGCGCCAAGATAAATCTTGATCTTCCTACAAAAGGGGAAAAGGAACAGTGGAAGCAACCAAAATGAAAGAAGGCACCAGGGAAGAAAATTGTGCAGCAACCAAAGAAAATAAAAGGATCCAATCTCGTTGTAATCCCTAGCTCCTCTAACTCCCCTAGATCTGTTACTGGGGGAGGTCATGAGGCGGAAAGCAATAAGAACAAATATGAAGCTCTGAAGAACTTAGAGGCGAAAATCAGGGAATCTCAGGAAAACTTCATAGGAACAGATGACACCTCCAAGGATGAGGTTGAGGAAAGGGAGCCCCTCCCAAAAACAAATTCCATTTCCTCCCCTGGGAAAGGCGATCCTACTTTGGACAAAATTTCCACAAGGAAAAAATCAAGAATTCCAGTTATTCTTGAGGAAGGGAGTCTGGAGGAATCTGGGGATGATTCTAAGAGAGAAGTTTCCTAGAGTGAAACAGTCAAGAAGTTGGGGCACAAATCAAATAGAAATATAAGGGAGGGAGAAGTTGATCGAGATAAGGAGCTTGGAATTCTAACCACTTTGTATGGAACCTTCAAAAAATATGTCCAGGGTGGTTATGCCCAGGGAAATTATCAACCCTCAAAAGGAGTGGCCTAAGGTAGTTCTCAACCCCCAAAACCCACAAGTAAGTAATGAAACTGGTCTCCTAGAATTGCATAGGTTTGGGGAGCAAAGAAAAAAGAGAAGCAATGGGAAAACTCATCGGATGGAGAAACCTCAAATCCTTCTGATCCATGAGACAAAAATGAGGGACATAGCCATCCTTCAAAAGATAAGTCATCTTTGCAAAACAAGTAAAGGCATAGAAGTCAATGCAAGGGGAGAATTGGGGGGTTTTTGCACCCTATGGAACCATGTTTTCTTTCAACTAGAAAGGAGTTTTAAATCAGCACATTTGGTCATGGTCGGGCTCATGCATCTGCCTATAGGTAAATTTATTCATTTGATCAATGTTTATATGCCAAATAACTACAGAGAAAAAACAAAATGTTGGGATTCATTATTAAATTTATGGGAGTTAGGATTTAGCCAAAACTGTATTATCATTGGAGACTTTAATACCACCCTTCATCAGAATGAGAAAAAAGAAGGATCCATTGTTCGAGATCCATTCAGAGAAAAGATGGAAGACTTGTTTCCCACTTGGATCTAATTGATATAGATCCAAGTAAGGGCAAGTTCACTTGGAATAATAGAAGAGTGGGATCGAGTCATATTGTTGCAAGGCTATATTGTTTTCTAGTTTGTGGTTATTTTCTTGCAAATCCTGGGATGATCATCTCTCATATCCTCCCATGGCCAAGCTCATATCATCACCCCATCTCTCTGTGTTTTTCGAAGGAAGAAAATGTGGTCCCTCTTCCTTATCGATTTAACCCTCTGTGGATGGAATATCATGCCTTCTTTCCCATGGTTTCTCATACATGGAGTAATTGGATCTCAAGCTCCCCTGTTTTTTATCTATGAACAGAAATTCAAAGAAACTAAGGTTTCTCTCAAACTTTGGGCAAAGGAAAAATACTACCCTCCAGCAATTGAAGTATTGGATAATCAAAAGCAGTTGGTATCCATACAAGAAATTTTAGAGAGAGACATAGTAACCCCAACCATGCTTCAGGAAGAACAGATCGTGTATCAAAAATATTAATAGTTGTTAAAGAAGGAGGAATTTTGGAGGATGGAATCCAGAAGTTTGTGGCTTCAAGACGATGATAAAAATACCAGCTTCTTTCACAAGCAGGCTAAGGCTACACAATGGAAAAACAGGGTGGAGGAAATCACCTCACAGGAGGGTGAGGTTATTTCTTCCTTTGAAGATATTAAGAAGCCTCATACATCACATTTTGAAGCTCTCTATACTAAGAATGGAAAAATGAATATGGAGTTATGTAGGAAGTTTGTCTCTCGTATCCCTTTGCTAGTTACAGAGAAAGATAATATGGAATTGATCAAACTGGTCAAGGAGGAGGAAATTTTGGAGGCTCTTGGTCAGTTCAATCCTGACAAGGAACCTGGGCTAGATGGGTTTCTAATCATTTCTACAATAGATGGTGGTATATTATCAAATTTGATCTGGTTATAATGATTCAATATGTACACAAATCTGCCAGAATGGGAGGAGAAACTAATTTGGCCTTTTTGGCTCTAATCCCAAAAGATAAGAATGCTTCTTCCTTTAATCAATTTTGGCCTATCTCTTTGTGTAATGTCTCCTACAAGATTATGGCAAAGGTTATATAAAATTGGATCGAACCTCTTTTAAGGAAGCTTATCCTTCCAAATCAAGGAGGCTTTGTGGAAAAGAGGAAGATCTAGGACAACATTATTATGGTATAGGAAGAAATACATTCTAGGAAATCAAGAGGGGAAAAAGGTATGATAATCAAAATTGATATGGAAAACGCTTTTGATAGGGTTAGTCATATATTTCTCAAAGAAGTTATGAGAAAATTTGTATTTAATTAGGATTTATAAAATGGATAGGCTCATGTATCAACAACTTGTGGATAGCCCCTCTTATTAATGGTCGGCCATAAAATTTCTTTAAATCCTCAAGGGTTGTTTTCCAAGGGTGTCCTCTCTCTCCCATTCTATATGTTCTGATCTTTGAAGCGTTAAATAGAAGGATGGAATAGGAAAGAAGTGCAAGTTCAATCCCCATTCTATGGATCGCAAGAGGGGTCAAAAGGATTAATCATTCCCAATTCATTGATGATACGTTTCTTTTGGGAGGGGCTTCAAGAACTGTAGTTGTTAGATTCAAAATAATATTGGATCAGTTCACTCAGGTATCTGGTGGAATGATCAACAAAAGAAAAACTCAGTTGCATGCCTGGAATGTGAGTGCTCACTCCCTCATGGCCATTGCCAATATTTTCCAATTTCCTTTTTCTATAAGTTGGAGATCGTTCAAATATCTAGGAATGTCGGTTTTCCTTCATTTGCTTCCTGCTAAAGTATGACAAGTCATCTTCCAAAAAATTAAAGAAAAACTTATGTCTTGGGGTGCATTATGGTTAAATCAAGTAGGGAGGTTGGTGTTGGTCAATTTGTTCTCTCAGCACTTCCTATCTTTCAATTCTCCTCACTTCTGGCTCTATCAGGTATCAAAAAATCTATATCCCAAGAAATTCACAAATTTATTTGGCAAGGGGGGAAAACAAATTCAAAACGCTTCCATTTAGTGAATTGGTTCTTGGTAAGATCTCCAAAAGAGCATGGTGGCCTTAGTGTTTGGGACCCGGGCCTAGTTAATATATCCCTTGGTTCTAAAATTCTGTAGCGGTTGGTTTCAGGAGATGGAGACTGGTGGAAAAAATACTTCTTAAAAAATACTTCTCGAGGGATCGTGGGAGGTGTCTTGATAGCCCCCCTGCAATGCAAAATGGTTCTCCAATTTGGAATCTCGTTAAACCTTCCCTTCCACATTTTAAAAGCTTTCTCACTTTGATTCTTAGAAATGGAAGAAATATTAACATTTGGAAAGATAGTTACATGGGAAATCCCCCCCTAATCCAAATCTCTCTCTCTCTCTCATATTTTGGTTTGAGAATTCTAACAAGTCTTCATTGTTTGATATATCTTTTTGGGATTCAGATAGTATGTGTTTGGGTTGGGATTTGGGGGTTGTTCCTCCCCACCTCAAGGATTTGGTTGATCCATTTTTGTTAAAACTTCAAGGAGTATCTCCAATTCAATTGTAGGCCCATGATAGTAGAGGATGGGGAGTAACTGGGTATATGGTCAAGGTTGGTTACATTGCACTTCTTCAGCAAGGTAATCTGCCTAAGAAATCGAATGTTTGGGTAAATATTTGGCATAATGATGGGCTCCCAGAAGATTAACATTTTTTGTTGGACCCTGGCTCATGAGGAAATTATCTTTGGGGAGAATATTTGAAAAAGAGGTTTCCTTGGTCCATTTCGTTGAACCTTGTGTTGGAAAAACTTCGAAACTATTCTACATTTATTCCTGGAATGTGAATTTTCCAAGAAGGTATGGTAGCTCATATATGCAGAAGTGATTCATTGAGTCTCATGACCCTCCTCTATCAAACCTATTTTAGGAAAATGGAGATCATATTATCAAGGAACATTTAGGTACAAACCTTTTTTTAAAAAAGCTCGGATAACGTCTCTAAAGTATGTTTGTTGGAAATTGTGGTTAGAAAGAAATAGGGCCATCTTCAAGAATCGGATCTTTAGTCCTCAATCAGTAGCCTCTATCTCTCTTGGTCAGATGTTTGAATACTTTAATTCCAAGAGGATTAGAGTAGAGGCTCTGCAATGTTTAGATTCTGAGGAGGAGCTTTGGATGAGTAAATTAAATATGAACTTCTATGTTAGCAACAAGATTGCTCAAAGATCATTCTAGCAGATTTGAATTTCACCTTTTGAGTTTCAATGTTGGTTGGACTCTCATATGTTCTACACTCTCTATTTCGATGGGTCTTCTAAAGGAAATCCATGGGAGGCAAGAGTGGGGGGGGGGGGTTCTTTTTGGCCCCAAAGGAAACTGGGAAGTCGAATTCTATTGGAATCTTGAGATCAATTTGAATAACAAGGTTGAGGCATATGCTATTTTTCAAGGGATTCAGATCGCAAAAAACTGCCAAATATCCTAGTTGAACATTGTTGGTGATTTAAAAAATACAATAATATATTTTGTGTCATGTTTAGATCCAAAGGATGTGGGCTTGAAGGTCATCATTGGTTGTATCAGACTCAACGTAACCCCTCTTTCTGCCAATTTTTTCCACATAGTTGGAGAAAATAACACCCAAGCTGATGAAATGGCCAATAAAGCCATAGGTCTATCCCCTGGTTCCTTGAGGATTAATGGGGTAGTTATTCCCCCCCCCCCTGCCTAATGGCTAGCTCAATTTTATGCATTGGGGCCCGTGGGGGTATCGTGGGCATCGTGGTCTCATGCATTGAAATAGTTGGTGAGAAAATGGCTATTATATCGAGAAAGGATTGTATTGTCTTGACTTTCCTTGGAATCTATCAGTAGCTGAAGGCATGGTCTGAGTGGGAGTCTAGATCGTGGGTTTAGGATATATTGGATGTGGAAGGCACGCTAGAAACGGATCATTGATACTCACTTGAGGGAGGTGTCAATTGATTGGAAGGTTCTCGTCATGGACGAAAGTGGAAGCAGTTGTAAGGTATCGGACAACGAGGAATATTGATCGACGTTCATCAAACCTATTAGGTGCTCGTGTGAAATATTAATGGCAGCTCAGTTAGCATGTTTAGTGGGGATATATGATTCATGATTGGTGAATACTTGGCACGGTTTGTGGAATGAAAATAATTCCAATTGTGGGACTTTGAAGCCGATGGATGGTCGGGGATTGGATGGGCTCGTATTGGGCATGTCATTGTCTTGTCGTTATTTATCCTTTAATTTTGTAGATGTTTGGGAAATTTTGAATATGGGACTATCATTGTTTCCCCTTGAGCCCGGTGGGATAGTTGCTCCACTAGCATGTTGGGAAGGTTTTTGGATTATGGTCGAGGGCGTAGTGGCCTCTCATGTAATTTTTGGTGGAGAGGATTTATCAGTTCTAAAAAGTTGGCAGCAATGGACAATGGTTCATGCCACAAACAACAGGAAGGGTCAATGGAGGCCAATGATATGGTAGAGCACCAAAAGTTGATCATATTGGTTAACATGCTCAATTAAATAGTCTCATTTGTAATGGACACCCTGGTGCAACATCTTGAGATATTGAGTTAGATGCAAGATGAAGTGGCAGTGCTAAGGTCACAAATGGAGGAAATTCAACTTTGGTCTTCTTCAATGAATTCTAGTTCAGGGTCGTCCATGAATATCTTACCCAGGATGGAAGTGAATTCATCCAGATATGAATACCCCAGTTACAAATCCATAAAATGAATATGAGCTTCCAAACAAAAGGACTCTTGTTGAATAGTTATGTTTTGTTTTATTATTTGTATCAATGGTATTTTCTACCAAATCTATTATGTCCAGAACTGTAGTAATATCAATCTTTAGAGAAACAGTAGCTATGATATAGGCAGATGGATAAATGTTATAGTGGATAAACCATATTTTTGTGATTTACTTTTCTTTCTTCTTCTTTTTTGTACTCTATGGTCTAAGCCACACCTTTTAATCAATAAAAATCCACCAGTTTTTGTGAAAAATATATATATATATTGTCTATGATTTTCTCCTTAGGGGATAACAACGGGATGGAATATGGAATATGGAATATGGAAGTTTTTTGAATGTTGGTTGGAGTGATTTCAAATTTTCCCACACATTTTTGGAGGAGTTCCCACTCATGAATCTGGGGATGGAGAGGGAGGTGATGAAACTCTCTCAGATATCAAATTATTTAGTGAAACTTCTTGCTCTAAATTGTTTTTTGATTTGATCCTCTCTTCTAACCATGAGTATGTTAGGAAATATATTTCATATTCTCATATTTTACAGGGGGGAAATGACAATGTTGATCATTTCACTCAAGCATAGGAAATAAGCATACAAGACACAACACTTTTAGCACAACAATTCCCTTTTTTATTGGAAGAGGAAAACAATGTTTTGGAAGTAGGTGTTGATTTTGAAACGATTGTGAAACCATTGCTAGTGTGGAGTCTATTGATTCACAATCAGTCACCAATGTTCTTAAGGAAGAGGAAATACCTTACAAAGAATCATTTTTTGGAGATATTTCTTGTTCAAGAGAGGATTTTTATTCTCTTAATTCTTCTGCTTATTATTTTTTGTATCCTGATCTCTTTAATGGTTTGATCTTGCAGGAATCCGGCTATTATCCTATTCAAATAAACTCAATAGTGCCTTGCAAATATTTGGTGACTCCCAGGAGTTTGTGGATTGTGTAAATGGAAAACTACAAATCCAGGTGGCTAGATTACAACCTCTGATGAAAATAATTCGAGAATTGTTGAGTGAATTCGAATGGTACTCATGTGTTCACATCTACAGGGAAATGAATCAAAAGGCGGATCAGATTTCTAAGGAGGCCTTGGAATTCGAAGTTGGTTATTTTTCTTACTAGGAAATCCTAGAGGATCAGGTGGTCAAGGAGATGTCCTACAACTTGTAATTTTGTCCTTTTTTGTTATTCAAAATTGTAGGGATGCAATTTCTTGTTTTTCCTTGTTTAGCTAGTAAGATTTGTAAAGGAGAAGTATTAGAGTTCAGTGTTAATAGACTGGAATTATTTTTTAATGTAAGAAGGAAAATCAGATAGAACAGAAGGATAGGAAGTTTCTTGATCAAATGGATTGTAATATGTATATTTTTAAATGAAATATAATGATTTTTCTTTTTGGAAAAAAAAAAATCAATATGGCGGACCCCTTTTGAAGTACTTGATGGTGGTAATGTGCATATAGAAGACAAAGAGGATAAATCCCCTCCCCGTGAACTTAGTACAAATTTTCCTTATCATCCTTTTTCATGGGATGAAGGAAATGTTAAAGCATATGTATATCAAACCATATCTTATTCTATTTCATCTTCAACTTTGAATAGTAGAGAGTCTTCTTGCTCAAGTAGCCCTTTAGTTGAGATTGTTGATGTTAGTGGCTACCATCATTGTCTTAAAGATATGTCTTATACCATGGTGGGTGCTAGTCCATGTATATCATTTGATTCCACTAATTTATCTCAAGTTAATGGTTGCTTGAAGTATGAGCCCAATGAATCTTGCCAAGACAATGACGCACTTCGGTCTACACTGATGGCTATGTTAGGCCCTCATTCTTTTGGATTTTCTTCGGGGATTATCAAATATATCATCACAAAGATTCTCTCACCAAGTACACTTTACACAAACTCTTTACATGGTTGTCATTCAGTATGCTAATTTCCCCTAAACTCCCTCCATCAATTATATGATATTCATGCCAAATTTTATGATAGTATTAAATCATGGTTGGAGGGGTATTACTCGGATAAATTTCTTGAATTATCACTATGACATTTTTAATATGGTGGATAGAGTTGTTCATGTTTTAATTTTTCTTCTTTTTAGTCTATTTCTACTCCAAGTTTTGTTACTAATTGTTTATGATGAATATGTGTTTGTAGGCTTGGAATTAAATGGTTGGATACATTGGCATTATGAATTTACATAGTTCATTTTTCAGCCAGTGTAGTGTAGGATAGGAGTGAGATAGAATAGGCTAGTCTCTTTTCTTTACACAAAATTTAATTTTGGTTTCTAGATTTTAATTAGTTTTATGTTTTCCTTTTCCTTTTTATTATTGTTGGTTGATAATAAATGGATTTCTCAACAAAGGTGGGAAGAAATAGAAGGCTTGCATGCTATTTTTTTCCCTTGAATGGATCTTTAAATTATAATTTAATTTTTGATATGGTAAAAAATTGTTTTGTTTCATTCTTAAAACATTCTATGTGTTGGGGTAATTTTCAAATCACTGATTATATCCATTCTTCACCGTGTCAAATATTTTTCAAGCATTTGTCATCTTACGAGTGGCATATTTTAAATAAATAATGTTATTTAGTCCCTCTTGTGGTGAAAATGAGCACTCATATTTGTTTCATCTTTATATCTACATGATTATAATTTTAAGATTTTGCTTGATTGAATTTATTTGGAATTCTAATCTTGTTATCCCATGCACAATGAATTGAAATGTTGAATGTTAATTTATGCCCATTTGAAATTAAAGCCACTCCAACTCCTTGTAATTTCTTTAGATGATTATTTTGGGTTTGGAGTTATCCAAATGGTTGCTTAACCATGAACTATTTTCTTTGGTTACTTTCAGCCAACATGGTTTTCTGCATAGACTTTTCTTAGCACAATGATCTTGGATGATTTTTTTTCTTTTGAGTTATTTTCTTTCAACACCCTTAGTTTTGATTTTTGGACTTTGGATGTGCATATCTTATTCTCTATTTAGTTTATATTTCAAGGATGATATTTCATTTAATATTGTAGCTTGATCAATCCAAATTTCTTCGTATATACAGAAGGAAGAGATATTCTTTCACGCTACCTCGAAATATGTTTTGACGATTTCGGACAACACTATTATCTAAATCTTCTTGTTGGAACTCTTTCAGAAATTTTATGGGATCAATCATTTTATTTAATGATCAAATGGTTGACTAAATATTTAATCCTAGTCTTGTCAATCATGGGGATTTCAAACTTGGTGTTTTCATGGAAAACATTTTCGGAACTGGTGATTTTGAGTCACTCATTATGGTTGCATTATTGACTAACCTAATTTTATCATGGTTGAGTACTGTCTTCTTACCTCATCATGTTGAAATCATTCAAATGCTTAAGGGTTGTAAATACCTTGGTGGAAAACGTCAATTCAACTTCTAAGATTCTTAATTTTGAGTTTTCAACATTTGTTTTCATCTTAGCCATTATAATAAGTTTCAAGATGTGAATTTTTTGTGGGTTGTAACTCATCAATCTATTGGGACTCACACACTTCAACATTCATTGAACCAAAACTCAGTTTATTCATAACATGGAAAGATAATCATGTTTGGGTCATGTTGGAATATCTTTTTATTTGATCTCTCTCACTCATGATCTTGTTGATTTCATTTTCCAAAATTTTGTGTCTCATTCTTTTGGATGGAAAACCTATCTAGTAGATAGACAAGTTACACCCTCATCAACATTTCAATTTCTCCATATTTTATGTGATATGTAATCTCAAGGAAGTGAAATTCATAAGTTTTTTTGCTTGGAACACTCTAGCGAATTTATGATATTAGTTTCATGGGTTTTCCCATCATGCCAAACTTCAACTCATTAGAAATCAAGCTCTAGTCATTTCATTCATTTGTAATTTATAATTATAACTTTCATTTATGTTGGGGGATTCAATCCATCTAGGTTATGATCTGAGATTATTTGTACCTTACCAGACTATCTTAATTGCTATCATTTCCATAATCATTTCTTCTTTTCTCTCACAAGGTTGAAGATGATCATATGAATGTTTTACATCATTATCATTAATGACCAGAGGAAACACATACCTTGGGGTGCAATGTTAGTAATCTTTGAATCAGATTTTTATGACTGAAGTTTGTTGATGGACATGTATCTTTAGATCATGGATGGAATTAAAGTTTTATGGTTATATTTGTGTAATTTTATTGATTTTTTTGCAGGAACAAGATAAGTGTCTAGGGGATCCAAATCTCACAACATCAACGACACTAAGTCTCATGTTGAAGGAAATATTGTGGGAAAGCACATAGTGCTTATCTCTCAGCAAGAAGGTTGTGATATTTGGCTAAATGAATGGTAGATGGATACTTGAATGACTGCACTATCGTAATGATTTTACATGAGTTTTATGACATCCAATATAGTTCAATTTTACAGTAGCTTAGTGTGCTTTGCTTAGAATTAGTTTAATATTGGTATTTATTTTAATTTTTTCCATTTTAAAAGTTAGTCATTTGGAGGAAGAGTTTTTCTCAAACTGTCTAATAGCTTATCATAACATTATCTTTTGTTGTGCAGGTTGGGAACTGGCTTGTACAACCAGCAACTCAGTATTTTTCTCTTGAAATGAAAGCAAATTAGGGAAGTATTAATCTAAACACGGTTTCTCATATTCCTTTGCAACATTTTTAATCAACTAAGATTGTCACCAACTCAACAGTTGATCAAAAATATAGTCGCATTCATGTATTCCCCTGCTGGTTTCTAATCTAGTTGATCTTTGGAGTCCTTTTAATAATTATTTTTTATGACCTCCATAACTGTAATATTTCCTCTTTGCCTGATCAAATTGAATTATTTAAATCTTTGGGATTAATAATATATGTCATGGCAGAGAGAAATTGATGTTTTGGTGAGGAATATCAAATGAAATTTATGTTGTTGAAAAAATCAATATTTTCAAGTGTGCAAAGGACTTGCTCATGTCAAGAAATCTTGAGAGCTTATGGGTTTGTGGAATGTTTCATGTAATTGGATTTGAAAATATTTTTTGACCAAACTTCTCCATTAACCCATTTTTCTAGGTTCTCAGAAGATTTTTCTTGTTTCACTAAATGAAAGAGAAATTATATGTGATATTTGGATTAGAGGATTATTTTGTGTATTTTTTCACTAGATTATCCATTCTCACCATTTTTCTTGTTTTTCCTTTCAGATTTTTACCCTGGGAATCTTTTTATTGGGCTTGATGCTGAATTATTAACATTTCTTGACTAATTGTTTCCCTTGGATTACTTTCCAAGCTTTCATTAAAAATGATTCCATTGATCATGCTCATGATGTGTCCCATTCTATTGGAATTACAAACTTGTCTTTCAATATTAATTCTTCCCATAATTACTAACAGAGTGTGCTTTTGATTTTTGTTTTAGTATAGTCACTTTATTTATTTTAATTTGAACATAATTTTACTCCCTTATTGCTTATTTTGGAAAACATGGAAATGCATTCATATTCTTATACCATCAAGGGTGAATGATACAATCATCGGGTGATCTAGATCAATAATCCAAGTTACAGTGAATATATTGGTGGAAAATATCAATGCAAATTTTTGAGTTTGAAAATATGGCATCTTAAAAATCTTATTTTGCTAAGATCTTATCCATGGCCATAAGCTCAAAAATATGAATTCCTCAATTTATCCATTATTTTGGGCGTTTCAACAATCTAAATTTTTGTCACTAGAAAATCTCAAATCTGTTGGAACAAAATCTTGGTGGGATATCGATTTTCTTGATCACTACTCATTGCAGTCTTGTTGATTTTGGTTACCAGGTTATGTATTAGTCTTTAAAATCTTTTTTGATGGGTCTTAGCTTGTGTGGAAAGTTTATCTAATAAAGTTTTTTCCCTTATTCCAATTCTTGGATCTAGAATTATGATATCATTTATGCATATCATCCATACTCTATTTTTGCCCCAGATTTATGCCTTGTTGTTGGGTTCTCTTCTTATTTTTCAGTTAGTTTCATTTTATTTTGATGACTGACATTTTCAATTTCCAGCTTCTCTTAGTTTAGTTTTATTTTTCATGTTTTAGCTTTAGTTTTAACTTTAGTTTTAGCACTTGCTTTTTTCTTATACAGATTGCTTCCATATTTTGAATTGAATGCTAGTATGTTCCCTGAGTTGGTTTTACTTCTTAGTCTGCATTGAGGATTACTCTTTAAATTTGAGTGAGGGGTTGGTCTAATTTTGGTCACACACTGAATAAATTTTATGAGTCACGAGATGCATGGGCTTCTCTATCTGAATGAACATTCATGAAGTTCTTAGTTGTGGGTATGGATTGATAGTTATGGTGGAACACAAGTGCTTACTTGAGCATACCATGATAATCCATAAGTATAGGAAAGTATCTATCTACCCTTTTCTTTGAGCTCTATTCGCGTCACATTAATAAGATGGCCCATACTATGATGGTTTTTGGGGAGACCTATGGGTTAAACTCAAATGCATAACATATACTCAGCAAATCAAAGGAACTCTCGTATCACCTTGATTCCTTCACACCCTATTTTCATATGCATATCTATATACAAATTTAAAAGGGAGAACATATTCTGAAATAAAAAGGAAGTTGAAAGCACTATTAATAGTATAGGAAGTACAAGTAAACTCGTCGGAGCTATAGACGCTCACTGGCAGTGGGGATATGCTTATATGGTACTGAGGAAACTTCGTTGGGGATATGGATGTCTGTTGGCAAAGAAGCAATGATGGGAAAAGAGAGATGAGGAACACACTTATGTAGATGTTTGCTTGTTATAAAAGGTGAAAACCCATGGTTAAACCAAATCCAATCAGAAGTGTGTAGCCAGTTAAATAATTTACTTCACTAATTGGCTCTTTAAAAAGGGTTGTTAGATTACAAGTACAAGAAATATCAAGTTATATATTTTAGAAAATTTGCGTCATTGTGGTACCCACAATTATTGGAAAATTGTCTGCAGTTTGTTGAGCTTATCTTTAAAATTCAAATCTGAAGTAAGGCCCTTGAATTAAACTGACAAAGATAATTGGTTCTTCCAGTGTGTCACCATTTGTTGTGACCGCAACAACCCCCCCTTTAATTTTTCTCTTACAAGTGAAAGGAAAGGGCCCCCCTACTAAAATTTGAACTCTAACGCCTAATCCTCTACTATTTGAGCCTAATGTAAATTCTTAACCTACCTTGAGGGAGTTGGGGGTTCGATCTTGATTGATGATTGTCTTGAATGAATTTGTTTTTTAGGATTCTCTGAATGGATAACTTAAATTATGCATCCTCTTGCTTCCATGTTGTGCCTAATTCCTTCATCTTTATGCTCGTGTAGGTTGATCATACTCTTCGGTTTCGAACTCTTAACTAGAATCACAACATCATTAATCCTTTTTATTATTTTTAGACTCGGTACATGCATCTTTCATGACACTTATCTACAACATTTGAGATCATGGATGATTATATTTGAACAAACCCAACACTCATTTATAAGTTTGTTGAAGGAAGAGAATGTAATGTTTATGGTATAATGGCAACTTTCTTCTTCCTCGCATAATTGATTTCATATTTTTTGTGGTTGCAGGAGCAGGTTCGCAGGATCACTTTCTTCACATGACCACTCTAGCCTTGAAATTCATGTGGGGAAATCCCTTGATATTCTTCCTCTTGCCTAGAATTCTCTGTATGTGGATATTGTCTATCATTTGAAGCTAACAGTCAACATTATAAAATAAGCCTTGTCTTTCCCAAACCTCAGCTAGTTCTTTTTTATCACCATTGCTTTAAGGAGGCCTGAATATTGATCCTTATTTGGAAACTTGATCCTTACTAGGATCTCCCTCATCAAAAAGTAGATTCACCTTTGATTATAGTTGCCCTGAGGTCTGAATCTTGCAAGGATATTGGATCCACCTTTCCCGCAGTCCTATCTCGTGAGCCGATCGGAATTACTTTATTGGAAATCCCCATTCATATTGATGAGTGTGCATTGTCTTAAGACTGGTCCAAAGCTCGAAGGCTGGAATCTATCAGGCTCTCCTCATCAGGTTTGTCTCATCGACTTGGTTGAGTTAAGTCCTTTGTGATACATCTAAGGTCCAAAAGGCATGAGATTCTTCAAATTTATCTCTATCAAGTTATTACTTCATCCTCCCCTATCTTTGAAAACCTAGGCCCAAAGGCCTATTGAGATTCTTGGATGTGGAACCCTATAATATCATCACCCAATTCTTTCTTGCCACTTGTTGTAATTATTTTCATGCATTGTGTCTGGGAACCTATTCCCTAATCTGATCACATTCCCTCTCCTTGCAATCATATCAGGCATGCTCTTTGGTATGTTCATCTTGATTGGATTGGCATGTATCGTGCGCCTGGATAGCGTTGATCTCCTTTTATCATCAGTCGATATTTGCGACGTTAATGTGTCGCATGACGTGTCATCTTTTTACCCCTTGGTTTCTTTCCATTTGTCGCATATGAATTTGAGCATTTGTCATCTCCATATGACATACTTACCTGACTTGACACCTAGTTACTCAAGATCTACCTGATACACCATGCTCCTATTTTTGGTCCCTAGGTTTGAAACCCTAACAGGCATGGAAGATTGACTCCTGTGGAACTTGACCTCATTTTCCTAACTTTTATTTTTATTTTTTATATAATTTTTATTTTTTTCTCGAAGAAAAAAGCATAAATTTTATTTCATCCACCAGAGAAAAGAAATTTACATTATGCATATACATGTCTTTGTGTATTTCAGCTCCAGTACCATAGACCTTAAAATAAGGGCACAAGATCCTATCAAAAATATAGGTCCCCCTCCAACCCTAAGAGGTATGTAGGATTGGTGGAACTGACCAGCTTACATAGCAAAAGTACCGAGATAAAGGCCTACCCTCTCCCCGAGGGGCATATACATATCAAACAAATTTATAAAAAAAATATAGTCTAGCAAGAGAGAATATACCAAAAGTGGATCCAAAAACCTTGATTTGAATTAGATCCAAAGGACAAAAATGTACCATAGGAAAAGAAAATTGAAATAACACAGCTAAATCATAGGGGATGGCCCTGAGCCTGTTGTATACGAAACTGAACCAATTGAAGTCATCGAACCATTCTGAAACTCTAAACATTCCCACTTCCCCAAAGAAATCTACAGGCCTTTCTTAGAGAGGGCATCTACCTCCCTGTTTCTTTCCATGTAGACATTTCGAATGGAATATGCATCAAAAGAAAGAAGAATTCTTAAGATTTCTTCAATCAGAGGAGCAAGAAGAATGTTATGGCATCGTTGGGTTTTCTGGATCCAACTGATAACTAACAAAGAGTCTCCATAATCTGTAAAGAGGAAATATTTTTATCTACAGCTAAAAGGAGAAGGAGTTTTAGAGCCATTAGTTCTACACGGTTGTTTGTACCCGACCCAAGACCCATAGTGATTTTAAAATAGTGATTTTGTGTGAGGAAGAGGAAAGCTCCTCCTCCATGACTTTCTCCATTGTTCTGAGAGTCCCCATCGAAAAAATCCCAAGGTTGACTCTGGTCAATAACTTCTTCAAATATTTTCCTATGTCTTTTCACCTCTTTCTCCTGGGGGAAATGTGTCAGAATATTGATCCCATGGGCTACTACTAGTTCAGGAAGGGACGTTTTCTCTTTGAAAATTGTAGCATTTCTGGCAAACCATATTCCCCATATTAGAATTAATGGCATCACCTTTATAATTTTAAGTGTGGTAATCGACAGCTAAGATTTCCAAGATTCCTCGAACAAGTCCCATTCCCATCGGCAATCAAGCTCTAATATTTTTTGTGCATTCCTTCCAGCATTGACGATAAAAAGCACAATTTATGAAAAGATAATTGTTGGACTATTTTTCATTCTTATAGAGAGCACACCATCCTAACCCTTCCACCTTAGGTTTTTTCATTCTATCCCACATGGGGACCCTTTTCTTGATCAGACACCACATGAAAAGTTTTTCCTTTAGGGGGCATTTGACCTTCCAAATCCCTTTCCACCACCAAGAGGGTTCTTGTTGTTGGAGCTCAATGATGAGTTGTTAATATCCCGGCTTAGGAGAATAATCCCCAAAGGGTGAATGTTGCCACACCAATTCATCCTCTATATCAGAAATATGGATGTGTGCCCTTCGATGGGCTTCAATGCATTGGTCCCATGCTTCACTGAAGATATTTCCTAGCCCTACTTGAGCTGCAGCCTTCCAACCTTGACCCCAATTGTTTATTATTTATACATTTGACACTTGATTTAGATAGTGGATATCGTTATCATTCAAAATTTGTACACATTCTTCCAAGAGACTATAATTTATGCCACTACCATGCCACGGATCCACTCCAATCCAGACTTTATTGCCTCTTCCCACTTTACAAGCTAGTCTATCCCCTATGACCTGAAAAGAGGAAAGGATAGCTTTCCAAATGATTGAGCAACATCGACTACTCTTAATCAGACTTCTCACCCATTCTTCCAAAGAGGTTGGTACAATATACTTATGGTACACAACTATGGTCCATAGTTTCTATAGGGTGATTAACCTCCAACTTGATTTTGTTGCCAACGCTTTTGCAAACAAAAAAATGTTTTTTATCCCCCACCCACCAAGCTACTTTGGGGTCGGGAGAACGTTCCAGGAAATCCAAGGAACAACATGGTTATCTTTTGTTCCTGCCCAAATAAATCTAAAATAAATTTTTTGAGCCTTTTCAAGAATTCCTTTTGGGATCCAAGAGAGATACATCCATTAGACAGGGATGGCTTCTAGAACATATTTTTCTAGCATCACCCTTCCCTCCCTAGAAATCCATCTAAATCTCTATACTTTTAATCTTCTTTCTAGTTTTTCCAATAACCACGTCAAGTCTTCTTTCTTGTACTTATTGGGTTTTAAATGGAAACCTAGATACTTGAGTCCTTCTTCCATTTCCTTATACTCGAAGGGGAATAACCTTTTGTAAATATCAGTTTCTACTCTATCCAGATTGTAAGTTGATAGACTAGACTTTCTGCTATTAATTTCCATCCTTGTTTCTTTCCAAAAAAGGTAGACCTTTAATGAAGATTCATCATCCCTTATGTTCCCACTACAAAAATTAGAATATCATCCACAAATAATAGGTGAGAAATCTTTAAGGTTGGGGAGATGGTGATACCCAAATAGTGTCCTCTAGATTTTTCCCCCTCCAGGGCTTGTAAATGTGTTGAAGCTGCACAGAAAAGTTATAGCTAGCAAATGACATACACAGTTTGCAGAGAAAATATGAGAAAAAAGAAACAGGAGAAAAAGAATGGAATAATTCTCATTAACCATATTCCACACTCAAAGAGTGAATAATTTAAAATAGATATAGGCTACATGAGTAACTAATGCGCCCTAGTAGTTATCTAGAGATATCTAGACACTCGTTGACAGACATTGGAGTGAACTTCCACCTAGTCCTAGTTAACTGGTCCATGAAATCATCAGTTAACTGAGACACATGTGTGGAAGTGAGAGAGACACATGCAATTGTCGATGATAAAACTGAGGTTTCCATGCATGAGTGACTTCCACTAGTCTAACTGAGGGTAAATGACTCTGAACTGAAGAGGAACGCCCTATTTTTTAGTGGAATATTCTCTAGAGAGAATATTCTCATATAAGGAATCGTTCTCAACATTGGATGATCAAACTTAGGAAAATAGTTCTAGGTGAGTGTGTAATATCTCCAACACCCCCCTTAAACACTACTAGGGTGTACATAATGAATGCGTCCCAGAAACCAAGGCCATGTTACGTACCCATTGTACAATGCATATAATAATGAGACACTAAAAAAACAAGGAAAGAGAGAAAATTTTAGTATTGAAGAAGATCCAAATGAAGTTTGGATGAAACTTTGAAAATCGTGCAGTTGTTTTTGGAAAAATGCTGAAAATTTACGGATTTTAAAATTCTCATAACTTCACTTCCTGGACTCTGTTTTGAACGATTTTTTTTTTGAATTGGTTATTTTTCCGATAGGAATTCAAATATCCAATTTTTTTTCTGTAAATTCTTCTCATAAACTATCATAATTGAATCTGATTTGTGTGGCCCCCTTTTTGTCTCCCGAGATGCATGCATGGTGCATGCATGTTGCTCCTTAGATGCATGCATGGCGCATGCAAAAGTTTCTACATGTGACTCTTGAGATGTATACATGATATCTTTCATATGAAATTCAGAAAACAAATCTGAAATGGAGTAGACATCATTTGCAATTAATGGAACAAGAATGTGTACAGATACTTGTGTAGAAGACTCTTCAGAATAAGAGGCTTGATCTTCTTATGGTTTCTCTTCTGGATCTATCTTTTCAAACTTTTGCATGAAGTCTTCCTTATTCCCAAATAGAACCTCCAATCGAGTCCATGATTCATTTTGATGTTGAGTCTTATGATTCATCATATAATTGATGAAAAAGCTCAGGAGAAATAGACAAGCAGATACATCCTATGGCCATATATTTTCTATTGATAAAGTCATTTTTCTCATCAGTGGAATTAGGCTCTACTTCCATTGCCATAGTTATTTGGTACAAGCCTCTGCATCTGAGTTGAAGCAGAATTTTTGGCTTTCAATCCAAATAGTTATGAGGCATGAGAAGTATTGTTGGGGAATAATCCATCTTGTATGTGTTCTTCAATCTTCAGTACCTGCAAAAAGAGTTCGGTGTGTCTTTTTCCTAGCAATCTGTCGGCTCTGATACCATGTAAATGTGTTGAACCTGCACATAAAAGATCTAGCTAGAAAATGACATACACAATTTGCGGAGAAAATATGAGAAAACAGAAACAAAAGAGAAAGAATGGAAGAATTCTCATTAACCGTATTCCACACTCAAAGAGTTAATAATTTACAACAGATATAGGCTACATGAGTAACTAGTGTGCCATAGTAGTGATCTAGAGAGATCTAGACACTCACTAACAGACATTGGAGTGAACTGCCACCTAGTCCTAGTTAATTGATCCATGCAATCATCAGTTAACTGAGACACATGTGTGGAAGTGAGAGAGACACATGCAATTGTTGGTGATAAAATCGAGGTTTCCATGCATGAGTGATTTCCACTAGTCTAATTGAGTGTAACTGAGTGTAATTGACTTTGAAATGAAGAGGAACGCCCTATTTGTAGGGGAATATTCTCTAAAGAGAATATTCTCATCTAAGGAATCGTTCTCAACATTGGACTATCAAACTTAGGAAAATAATTATAGGTGAGTATGTGATATCTCTAACAGGGCTCTACTCAACCCTTCGGCAACCAATAGGAAAATGAGAGTGGATAGAGGGAATCCTTGCATTCATCCTCGTTCAGCATGAAAGAAACTTGAGGCTGGCCCATTGGTTATAACAACAAAGAGACTGAGGTGATGCAACACAATACCCAATTTATGAAAGGGACCTCAAAACCCATATGAGTAAGGAGCATCCTTAAGTAAATCCAACTTACTTTATCAAAGGCTTTTGATAAATCAATTTTAAGGATTTATCCTCTGCTCTTTGTAGATCTCAAACTGTGCATGACTTCTTGAGCAACCCCTATTTCCTCATGAATTTGTCTACCTTCCAGGAAACCAAATTGCTTAGGTGAGATTTTTTCTAAAAGAGTAGCTTTAATTCTCCTTGCAATAACTTTGGATA
The DNA here is from genome assembly GCA_009831015.1 of Picea engelmannii. Classification (NCBI taxonomy): domain Eukaryota; kingdom Viridiplantae; phylum Streptophyta; class Pinopsida; order Pinales; family Pinaceae; genus Picea; species Picea engelmannii. The sequence continues at coordinate 181,389 of ML801863.1, read as the reverse complement.
CCACCTAGTAGATGTAGTTACATAAATAAATTGGTCTGAAATCATTCAAAGAGGATGGCTCATCCACCTTTGGAATGAGGGATATGAAGGTCAAGTTTAGAGGTGGATGCAAATGACCCCTAAATTTGGATTTATCCACCACTTTGAGAAAATCTTTCCCAATGAGATCATAGAAACCAAGAAAAAACTCAATAGTCCAGCCATCTGGTCCTGGACTCTTGTCTTTTTGAAAGTTGTGTAAAAATTGTTTCATTTCATCCTCAGAGACCTCTTCCATCAGAGCATGGTTCTCCTCTTCACCCACAAATCTAGGGAATAAAAGAGCTAATCTAACTATATCTTCAAGCGATGCCCCTGGAGTAGCTTTAAAAAGAGATTGAAATAAATTCTTTCCCAATCGAGCCAATCCATCAAAAGATGAGGCTTTAATTCCCTCGGAGTCTTGAAGAATGCAAATGGTATTGGAAATTTTTCTTTCTTTTGCATATGCCTGGAAGAATTTTGTGTTCTCGTCTCCTTTTTATAGACATGTGGCCTTGCTTTTCAATTGCCACTCGACTTCCTTTTCTTCCAATAAATTTCTTCTTCTTTCTTCCAACCTAAACAATTCTTCCTTTGTATCTGGTGAGCTGAAACCTCCTCCAACCTAATCATATAAATTTTGGAGACCAACTTCGATTTCAATAAGCTCTTGCAAATATCGTTGCCTTCTAGTTCGAGCAGTGGCTTCCTTTACTCTTCCCGGGTTTCTTTCCATCTAGATACTCGTTGGTTCGTTTTGAGTATCATCAATTGGTTTCCATAGATCTTTGACAAGTGTGGAGAAAATTTCATCTTTTAACAATTATGGATTAAATTTAAAAGGGCTGGGAGGTTTTCTAGGGACCGAGGCTAGTTAAAAAAATATGGGAGAGTGATACAAGATCCCCCCAGAGCCCACCCATTGGCGCTTCAGATTTCCATCTTCCATAAGAGACTCGGAAATTAAGAAGCGGTCTAATTTTTTTTCAATTCTTTCATCCCCCGCCCTTTTATTGAGCTAAGTAGAGCATAGCCTAGTCGGGGGAATATCCACCAGTTTCATCCTTCTGAGGAAGATCTCAAAGAAATTAGAGAGGGGATCCACTCTTTTGTTTGGGCCCCATGACTCCACATTCTCCAAGGAAAATTTTATGTCTCCCCCTAGAATCAGGCTTGAGTGAGAGAAGAAAGATTTTCTACCCAAAGCTTCCCAAAAAGGAGATCTATCTTGATAGGGTCCATACACATTTAAAATTTCATATTATTTATCCAATCCAACTTCCTGCACCAACGATCCCAAGCCTAAGTCAAAGCCTTAGGTGGTACTGACTTTTATTCGCATTGTTTTCCATCTTAAATCCACCCCACCTAAGCCCCCATTTGCGTCCAACCCCACAAAATCCCAATTTTTAAATCCAACTTTTTGCCAGGATACCACAGAAGATTCATCCCCCAATGTTTCTTGAAGGAGTATCAGATCTGGCTGGTTTGACACCACCAGCCTTTGGAGGGAAGATTTTTTATGAGGGCGTGCCAACCCTCGATAGTTGAAAGATAAAATTTTCATGGAGATGCCCTCTCCAGGGTCCTTGATGCTCTAAGCACCCCAACGATTGATCTTTGTTTCCCTTCGGCTATATCCACCTAGGATTTTGAAAAAAAAGATTTACGACCTCTGCCTTTTGAGCCTCTGGAAGTGTTCAATTTCTTTCCCAAACTTGTGCCCCGACCAAGCCCCCTAGTGGCCCTATTTCTTAACTGATAAATAATACCTTCATCTCATGAGTCTAAAGATGAACTAGACTCCTGCTAAAAGGGTTGACTAGAGGGAGAGGAAAGGATAAGGGAGGGAGGACCAGTAAGAGCCAAAGTATTTGAAGATTCGAAGTGGAGGGGGAATTGAGAGGGATGGTTTGTAGACCCCTTTTCTGAGCCGATCCAGTCCTTACCTAGCAAATCCAAAGAGGAAATAAGCAAATTTATACTAGGTGGAGGAGTAAAAAACTTACCAAAAAGCGATGTCAGACCATGAAGGAGGTTGTGATTCCTTTTATTTCTCTCATCCTCCGACAGAGAATTATGTTGGGTGCCTAAGGAGTCGTCCCTGAGCGAAATTTAACACATAGTATCCTTTTCCTTTCTGCAAATCGGCTCTTGAACATCCCTATGTTGGGGGGGATTTGCATCATCCTAAATCACAGTATTGGGGGAAAAACCTTCCACCGATGAGGATGGTCATTTCTTACCCTATGTTGAACCCATAGAATCGCGATGAGGTCGAAAATGAAGGTGGCATTGGCTGGCCAGGTGTCCATATTTGTGACAATGCCTACAGCTAAAAGGAATACCTTTGTAATCTAGGCTCTGATGAAAATGATTTTCCCCCATTATGAACTCCATTTCTTCCGCTAGTCCTGCTCTGATATCCAAGGAAACCAGGATCCTTGCTACCATCATATTTCTTGTTTTCCTTAAGGACAATTTTGCATCCATGAAGGTCCCCAAAGCATTCCCCATCTCTCTGAAGATCAATTCTATCTAGAATTTTGGTGGTAGTCTCGAGATTCGCACCCAAACCGATAGCACATTCACTTTCTCCTTGCTTGCATCAAAAAGAGGGGTCCATTTTTTCAAGAGGAAAGGAGTAGAGTCGATACTCCAGGTTTTTTTCCTCTGGCTTTAGAAATTTAAAAAGAATCTAGCCTTCAGAAAGATTTGAAATCTTTGGAAGACTAGAGATGCTTATGTTCCATAAGGTCGCCGCCCATTTTTTTATTTTCCGCAATCCAAAATGCCTACCTCTTACTTGACCCACCAATGCCAATTTTTCCATATCCAGAGCCTTTGGGATTGAAATATCTTTTCCAAGGACTAGAATGAAAGGGGCCATGTGTTTTTAACCCCTTTTTTTTTCCTCCGATGCTTCACAGCCGTATCACTTGCTTTCAAACCACCTGAGATATTCCCTACCCCATTTTGGGTTGGATATGACTCTTCTTACACATGGGTGTATCAAAGCATCAGGTAAAGCAATAAAATAAGATGGGGAGTCAATAGGTGAGGGACTCGAAGGAGGAGGCGTTCCCCCACCATCCACAAAATTTAGTAGAGTTGGAACAATACCAGAGAGCGAGAGAGGATGTTCCTCAAAGACCCCCACTGAGAAAGGCCATGTGGGTGACAAGAGCAAGCAACCGAATTCAAAATGACCATCTTCCCCACCACTCAGGGAAACCGAATAGTAAAAGGATTGAGGGAGACAAAATTCATACTAGGAGTCTAAGGCATCAGAATAGGAGTCTCGCAGTCCATGTGACGCAAACCTAACCCTAGCTAGAGAGAAATCTAGGGCGGTTGGACATGCCTCTGCTGAGAAAGCTGGTCAATCCTGAGGCTAGGGAATGTCATACCTGAGAGAAACTCTACCTATCACTAGACTATCACCCAAGCCTGCACCTTCAACCACCTCCATATTTGTCCTAGAAAATTGTCTGCCACCTAGCATCAACCAAATCTTGTATTCCTTGCTCGGGTCCCAAGAATCGTCCAAAGCATCCTCCATGTCAGCTTTGGTGAGGGCGGAAATAGCTCTGGAAAAAAACAAGGTAAAAACCCTCAGATACAAGCCTTCGAAAAAAAATTGCTTGCTCCCCTCTTAGAAAACCCTAGCACACCCGTCTTCAGCCTGATTCCTTAGATTGTTGGCCCATTCCTAGACTGCATACCATACTAACCCTAGCCTCTTATGGCTAGGGTTTCCTCAGAACCCATCCCCATTTGATCCAAATCATGTTTTTATCCCTTTTACAATTGATCAATGTCATATATTTATTTAAACATGGTAGATACTAGACATTACTCTTGTTGAATGAACTATTGGTATGGTAGGTAAGGTCGGTGAGAATTTGTGAATCTTTAGTAATCCCTTCCCTTTAGGTAGCCTTCTTTTTTATTGTTATTATTTGTTTATTATTTTATTTATTATTTATTTATTTATTTATTATGTATTTATTTATTTCCATTTGTATTTTTCCCTTAGTTTTGCAAAACCACATGGTTTTGATCACACATGGCTTTTACAAATTGCCCATGGTTTTCCCCAAAATTACCCTTGGTATTTTTTATTAGTCCCTTCCCTAAGGTATTTGTTATTAGTCCCTTCCCTTTAGGTAGCCTTCTTTTTTATTGTTATTATTTGTTTATTATTTTATTTATTATGTATTTATTTCCATTTGTATTTTTCCCTTAGTTTTGCAAAACCACATGGTTTTGATCACGCATGGTTTTACAAAATGCCCATGGTTTTCCCCAAAATTACCCTTGGTATTTGTTTTTTACATGGGAAAAATCAAGTTTATTTTAGAAATAGTTTTACATGGGTAAAATTTGTTTTACATGAGTAAAATTAGTTGTACACAGGTAAACTATTACAACATGAGACCTAGGTCCTATGAGTCCTTTAGTTCATTATAAAAATCAAGTAAGGGGGATAAAAACTATATAAAGCATGCAGTCTTGAATTACCTCATGCATATGGTATAATGATTTTCAGGTTGAAGATCGACGGTTCAGATTCCCCCACGGGAAGATCAAGGGTTGTTGAGAATCAAACTCCAAACGGCCATATATTGAGCTACAGGAGACGGAATCAGGTCCAGGATACCTCATTGGAAAGGTATTGAGGAGAAGAATACATTGGAAGAAGACTTCATGCCAAACCAGTGACGAAAAATCTTAGAAAATAAAAAGAATATAAGGTCATGAATTTAATGGAAAAATTGTTATTCAAACTTTAGATGACCATATATGGGGCTACGAAACGCAAAATCAGGCCTAGGATAGCTCGTCAAAAAGATAAAAAAATAGGAGAACGTGATGACACATAAAATATTAACTAGTTAATGGTGGAAATTCTCAAAAAAATCAGAAAACAGAAGAGGCCCGAATTTAATTAGAAAATGGGTTGTGCAATTTTCATGCAATCGTATCTGGAGCTACAGGAGTCGAAATTGGACCTGCAAGAGCACATTAGAAAGATGATATAGAGAATAAAAAGTTGGAGTGATATTATTCAGTAGAATGACACCAAAAATTCCCAGAATAACTCGAAGAACGGGAGAAGACACCAACGAGTAGAATCAATGATATTTTTAAAAAATATCACTCATGAACATCAAATAAAGCAGAAACAACTACTCAAAGGTCTCTTAGACTTTTGTTTATAATGCTTACCTTTTCATTTACAAAAATGTAAGAGAAACTTGAATTGTAAAATGACAAAACAAAGGGAAAGGAAATGAACATTCACAAAAACTAAGGAGTCTTTCTTACCTTATAAAAGAGAATTCGTTGAATGTAGGGGGGGACTTTTTGCCCATTGTATAGACTAAGAATACTTTTATTTCTAGATATATGAAGAGCAAAATGGATTTTGAAGTCATAATTGTTATCAAATGTGTTTGGGACTACTCCACTAATGTGTTTATTATTTAAGTTTTTCGAGTATTGATCATATGAATTATTTCTATGCTTAGTATTTCGAATGTTTATGTTGTTGTGATTTCTTCTGAGTACAGGGATGATGTTATATGCCTTATTTACAACTATTTATGATCATATCTACAATGTTATTGTTTTAACATATTTTTGGCTACCACGAACTATTTATGATGTCAACGATATCATTTTAAATTGTATTCATCTATTAGTTTTTCTCTTCTGCATGATAGGTTAGAAATAGTTAGATTAGATTAGTTTGATTTCATTTTAGATTAGATTTAGAGTTAATTAGAATTCTTTGGGGGACAATCTGTTGTATTTCCCATATTTATTCTTTTAATTCTTAGTGGCAACCACACCCACATACTGGTCGGAAATGCTACCCAAAATGAGAGTAGGTCTGATTGGGACCTGTCATCGAGCGTTCTCCCTTACCTACTTGATAGGGAATCTGGACCCGTCAACACCTTATTTCAAGGATTGTTTATGGTTCTAGCGTGATTTTCCCTTCTTCATTAATATCTGGTAAAATAGTTTGGACTAGGATCTTGTTTTCGATGACCTTTTTTAAGCAATAAACATGGAAGATTGGATGTACACGTGAATATGGAAACAACTCCAATTTGTAAGCCATACTTCCAATACTTTGCAAAACCTTATAGGGGCCATAATATTTGGGTGCTAGTTTATTGTCCTTCTTTTGTTGCTTGAGGGACATCTGTTTAAATGGTTGTAACCTCATAAATACCCAATCCCTCCACTTCAAATTCCCTTTCATTGTGATGTTGACCTACTTGTTGTTTCATCCTATTTTCTATCATAACCAAGTTGTCCTTCAATAGTTTGAGAACCTCTTGTTGGTTCCCTATGTGGTCCTCCATTGTTTGAACCTTTGTATTCCCTTTCAACATAACATTCTATGCTCTATTTAAATGTATCCTTTTAACTAACACACGGTAAAGTGTTTTTAACATTGAGTTACTTATTTTCATGTTTGAGTGTAAGAAATCTAGCTAAAATTTTCTAACAAACTCAAGATTTAAAAAAGATCCCCGCCACATTTAACTCAAAGAAAATAATTGTAGTTAAAAATAATAATAGAAACACATATCCATTTTTTTTGGAATGCAGTAAAGCATTTGTTTTTTCCATTTTTCATTTTTTCTAGAGGGGAGAGAATCAAAACTAGTTGTGCTCCTTGATTTTCCTTATAGCAAGAATTTTCATCTATTGATCTGATTATTTGTTGGAAAAAAGAAGCGAAATTGGTCATCTTCCTCGGATTTCTCTTACAGGAAGCATTTTCAACCATCGATTTGAATATTTGTTGGAAAAACGGATGCAAATGCCCATCAAAAGGGGAAAATAAAATTTCTCTGCAATCAAACTATGGCCCTCTCCACTAACACGGCCCTTTATTCCTTCCAACACGTGAGTTTGGCAGTGTGAGGGATTATAAGGACAAATTTGATGGTTTAATAAGCTTATCGATCTAAAATATGCAGCCTAGGACACTAATGCGCCAATCAATGCCTTCTAATGCATGATATATATCACCTTGCAGCGTGAGAATATCTAAGGAGGAATACAAGGGTTTGGGAATCTCATTACTTTGAAACATGTTGTTTGGGAAAAGTTTAAAAATCTAAAACAATCAATTCATTACAAAATACAATAAGTTATTACCCTGGTGAGTTTGCTTATCATTTTTTTGGGTGCATAATTGTGTTTATAATATATCTTTAACATACAATGGTTTTTGGTAGCTTGTGTGTAAGGTGATTGAGGGTTTAAATGTGTAAGAAAATCAATTCATTGCAAAAATTCGTAAGCTATTTTTTTTCCTGGGAATACAGCACGAGAAACCCTCAACTACTTCCCCACGTTTCATGGATGGTAAACAGGGTAAATCATTCAGCCTGATTATGGGCCTAACCCGGTGAGGACATCCAGTGAGGCTCTAAACAAGCTCCTAGCTAGGGATTCGACCCTGGAACCTCATTTGAGCAAACGATGGCATTCATCCACTTGAGCTAACCCACTGGGATAAAACAAAATGGTAAGCTATTATCCTTATCCTTGTGAGTTTTTCGATCAACATTTTTAATTTTTTTGAGGCATAATTTTTGTTACAAATGGCTTTGACATATGCCTTCAATATGCATGAATCATACACAAGAGAGAATGTAACTTGTAACCCAGAAAATATTTTTTTTTACAGCAAAGATTGTAAGACAAAGAGTAATCTATTGGACTAAAATAATGGAAACTCCTCTTGGTGCTATAGTAATGAACATTCATTACAAATTTGTTCATAGATCTCTTGGCTTCCATTCCTTATACTCTAAACTTTTGGTGCATCATTGTATATCGACTTGTATCATGTAGCACCTTATTAATGACTTCTAATCAATTAAAAAACAAAAAATACGATAGCTTATAGATATATTTTATTGTATTCACATCAACCTCGCATTGGCCCTTATCCAACATCCTTACTGTTTGATTTTGACTACACCTCAACTCTAGTCTATGTCTTCGACGGTTATACACAAATTTACAACTTGAATTGTAAGCATAAACACACTAAAATGCCTAACACCTTAGCACAACAAAAGATAAAACTAGAAATTAAATAAAACACAAGTACACAAGAATTTAATGCTCAAATCATTGCTCTTAAACCAAGAACCAACAAGGATCTTGTACCAAGGACAATGGTCCAAATTTATATACAAATGAATATGTCAATAACACTTACAAGCACTATTGAAACCTTACTTGGTTTCTGTGCTAAAGCTCAACTCCAAAAATATGTTGTCAGGGTGCTATTGTAACAGCCCTCTTGGTTATCCTCAATTATGTTATTGTGCCTTCATGTACCTTATTGTACCTTACTGTACCAATTGTTGCCACATGTAATAGACTCATGTTCTTGTTTTCCAACCCTCTTTTGCAGGGTCGAACTCTTCCTAGACTTGTTGCCACTTGTTGGCACCTATCTAGGACTCCTTGGAAGCCCTCTAACACCAATGTAGACCTCCTCTAGGTTGTTTTAGCCAGCAAAAACTCTCCAACAATAGGTTGCACCCAATTACAGCCTTCTATAGCTTGTGGAAAACCTCCACTAGTCCTACAACCTCTTTTTCTCAGCTGGAACAGACCGAAACAACCCTTGACCACTCTTTATTGACAAGACAAACCACCCAACAACCTATTCCTTCATGTCCCTACCCTATAATAACCTACCACAGCCTGTCTGAGCCTCTTGGCCACCTTCTTTTGCCTATGGCACCTAGTTGAGACTTCCTAGAGGGTTATACCAGCTAGGTCGAGCCTCCTAGCACCTGTGGCACCTTACTTCATTGCTATGGCTAGGTTGTTCTAGTAGGTCGAGCCTCTCCTAAGCCTCGATTTTCCCTTTCTTGGCTAGAAATTGAGGTACGACCCTCCTCCTCACTTGTACCTTCCCAAAACAAGACAAAACACAAAAGAAATTGAGGCTAAGCAACCTCCTCAATGGTTGGACTAAGGTCACCAAGGGTTGGACTGAAATCACCAAGCTCTCTCTCACTTGTCACCAAAATAATGAAAATTCATAATGACTTCTCTCCTTTATATACAAGTCTAGGGGTTAGCTTGAGAATCCCCTCCACAAAGTCAACACCAAATTAGAATTTATTGCGGGTGTGAATCCCCATCACAAACCCACAAAGCCCTTCATCAATCCCTAAGCCCCAAAACCCCCAGCTCAAAATACAGGGGGGTTTTCTTCAAACGAAAAATTCCATCGTGATGTCCACGAAGATTCCCACATTCGAAACACCTAGGGAACCTATGGAAATTTCTCTCGATCCTACAAAAGAATCAAGACTCTCTCTTAGTGAGGGAGGCATTCTCACCCAATACTCCACCACTTGGAGGTGTCTTTGTCTCCCATCCTAGGATTATCTTTGTCTCTTGCATTGGATTCGTTACCACAACTACTCTCCAATCCACCTGATTAGTTGCTCATGTTGTCACCGAAGTAAATCCTGCTCTCCAGTCCTTCTGACTAGCTGCATCCTCGGTCATTGAAGCAAACCCAATTGTTTGGGATGATCCCATCTTGGAAGACACCCTGCTCCTAGAAGCCTTTTTCTTCTGAGCATCCTACCTCACTATTTCAACCCATGACACCCTCCTGATAGTATTGGAAGATGTCTCTCTCCCATATAGATCTGAAGCTCCCACTAAGCAACTGACTCTCCCTGTGATCCTCTTGACTCCCTCTGAGTCTCCTAAGTCCCTTTGAATTCAGAATTCCTCTGAATCCACTGGCTCCCTTTGTGTCTACACAACCTCCATAACTACCTGCTCCATGTCCATTTTCCACTGCACAACCTTGGGAGGCTACTCCTCCCCACTGGATCTTGAGGGTTGACTCCCTCTAAAATTTGGATCCCTCTAATCATGTATCACTAGTGGAGCTACCTACTTCTTTTTTACCTATGTTGTTGGTGGCACCACCTGCCTCAGCACTGGTGGAGCTACCTGCTCCTCCTCATCTATATTTTTGTTCATGTTGGTCAAAACATGCATAGGCTGGCCCCTCATCCTATATAGGTTTCCCTCTCTAACTCTAAGACCATTGATGTGCCTATGCTAGATCCTTTGGGCATTCAATAACACCTGTTTATCCTGGAACAACAATGCAAAACCCTACTCCTTAATCCCTAAGGCTAAGGACACACTCCTAGAACCCATAGCACATTTTCCATTGGAAACACATCCCCGGACTCCATCTAGAATAGCATTTCTCCAGATCCTTGTACTACATACTTGGTCCTCATAATAAGCTCCTCATACATATATGAGCCAGACACTGTGAAGCTATCAAACAAATATTTTGCCCCTGTCATGTGTCGGTGGCTCCCACTATATAAGAACCATGTAATCCTCTAAGGCAAGCATTATGCTTACCCAAGTCATGACCATCCAATGAACTTCTTACCAAGTCCATCATCCAAGTCACAAGATTCTTCATGTCTATACACACACTAACACTGAACCTATGTCCTCTCTCTGAAAAGTCCCAAGTTGTGGATGGACACTCAATCTATTTCACTCTATACCTATACAACTCACCTCTGCAAGTGTCCTCATCCTCTTAGGTGAAATACCTCATACATTGTCACACATCGACAATGTGAAAATATTCAACCTGGAATCCACACAAAGTTATCTCATCCGTGCCAAAGCACCCAAGATATACCCATAACAACTCACTGTGACAAGCCATGGGAAGTCCATCCATAGGGTTGGCAACTTTCCACAAAACATATTTCCATGATCTGATCTCTCTGCCAATCCACCAAAACTCCCAACATGCCACACCATCGAGCTTCAATAGCCCACAACTCCTCATCTGGACACTCTGCTCCATGTCTCAAACTCATCAAACCTAATGCTACCTACAACAGTCACTCCAACTCCCTCTCAGAGTTTCCACCTGTGAAAATACCTCAAGATCCAACTGCCCTTCTCAGAACCATATCTTTGATACCATGTTATATTTTGACCGCACCTCAGGTTTGGTCTGTCTTCAATAGTTATACACAAATTTACTATTTGAAGTGTAACCATAAACACACTTAGATGCCTAAAACCTTAGCATAACGGAAGATAAAAGTGGAAACTAAATCAAACACATGTACACAAGAACTTAATGTTGAAATCATTGTTCTTAAAACAAGAAACAATAGGGCTCTCATACTAGGGACAATAGCCCAAATATTTATTCAAACGAATATGTCAACAACACTTACAAGCACTATTGAAACCTTAATTGGTTTATGTTGGAAGTTAGGTCTCCATACCTTCCCTTCCCCTTCATTCATGTATACATCCTCTTAAGCTTGATTGTTTGTTTTAATGCTCCTCCATGATTTATGAGTTAGCTTGAATTGTTTTTCCCTCCTATTATTTTTGCACCATTTTATTGTTTTCTTGAAAGATTGTTCCACCTCTGGTTTGGGTTAACAACATGTTGTCACCTTGGAATACTTTACTAAGTTTATAGCATGTTAGCGAGGCCTTTTCTGTTGAAAAAATGTTGATTGCAAGAATGGGCATGTTCTTGCAAATAGGGTAAAAGCGCATTGTTTTAGCTCTTTTAACGTTTAGAAATAAATTCAAATATTTTAAAAAGTGAAGTGTTGGCGCCTACATGTGCATGCATGATCATGAGCACCCTAGTACACGAAATTCATTTTTGAGTTCATGATCACATAGCTTGTGTTAAGTTCATGTTATGATCATGTGAATTTCACATGTCGTTGTCATCATCATAAGAGGTTGTAGAGAATTATAGTTTCAGGTGAAACTTCATCAAAATTAAGGTCATGATCAACTCATGTTCTGTAGTCTCGGCAATTAAGGTTCAATATCAATTCATCTCTCAGGTGATCAGCACAACATGGTATCCCCCTGAAACTGATGGCAACTGAAGAGACTCAAGCCACAGGGGCTCGAGCTGTTCGAGGTGGTCCCATAACTCAGAGATCTGTTTGTCAAGGCAGAGTGGTATGACTTCATTTTCTCCTTCGAGGCATACCACACAGTTGTGGACATGAAATTTGCACAGACATTTGACAGGTTTCAAACCCATCTTTGGGACACTTGTATTCATTTTACAGAGCACTTTATTGAGGAAGCATGTGCTCTCCCAATCTGCAGGGAAAGGTGGTTTAAAAATGGCAAGGTAAACCCTAAAATTTGTAACATTTTTTTAGTGACAGAGCACCAGAACCCCGACAGGATCCAGGGGATTTTTGTCACATGGATAAAATAAGAATGGAAGGGTTCTCTCATGGTTGTTTAGTGATACATTACGGGTGAGGGCCAATTCACAAGCATACATTGTTACCACATGCATTTTCTCATGCACCTAAGTGGTGATAAAGAGTTGAATTTGTCCTTTTATTTTCTCAAAAGCCTCACTAAAATGGCCAGAAGGGTTCAGGGTCATCCCAAGTCTTCCCACAAAAGAATCTATCATCAGGGTTTGATCAAAATCCTGGTGCTCTTCCTGTTGGATGAAATTGAAATGTCTTGGGATTATTTTCTGCGATCAGTGTGTTTACAAGAGAAAGAAAATCAACCCACCTTAGAAGCATGGAATGACCGCCTTCGAAGCTAGGTAGAGATTATCATCCTAGCCAAGGAATGAGAGATATCTCGACACAGATTGATGATAAAGGAGATGAGGATGGCACATAGGATAAGTTTTCTCTCAAAATTGGTAGCTCATCGAAGGTATCACAACAACCAGCAAACAATAAAAGGCATCCCAAAACCAAAGGTACCCCATCTATTGCAAATAGGTCAACGACCATACTAAAAGAGAAAACCCCTCAAATGTAGTTGATATCCTCCACTGCAAAATGATGGGAAAATAAAGGTAACGTGTGTTCTGGTATATAGCAGCAAACACAGGATATTCCATAGATTCCTTTGTCACCCAGAAATGTTGAATATACACAGGTAACTCCCACCAAAAAGCAGAGTAAGTTGCCCAAAATGAGAGGGAAAATGAAAGAAAAACAACACAATCCATAAATATTTAGAGTAGATTTTATCCCCATGGAAACCTTACTCAAGGAATCCCCTGAAGCTAAGAAAAGCAAGAAAAGGAAAGGGAATGAAAGCATTCAGATGCCAAGAAAGACAAACAGGAAAACTAGAATTACAAACCAGTTGAGATTGAACTCTGAGGCTCTTTTTAAGCCATCATTAAAAGACCCCAAGCCAATTGTGATTGAAGATGATGAAAACATTGAATTTTCCAGTATGGAAGAAATGGTTGTCCATACACTAAAAAAGATGATGGGGATAAAGGAAAATTGGAATTCTATAAGGGTGAAGCTTCAGGAGTGAAACTTATAGCTGTCAAAACAGAGTACCCTCCAGATTCAAGCTTACAACAATATGCAAGGGACTTTGTCCCGGATCCTGAGAAGGATTCTGATGGCATCTCCCTACATATAGAGGTATCGCACGAGAAAATTTAGAGGAAATTAAACCAGAAGTTAAGGCCAGCATATCATAGGTGCAAGATCATATGAAGGAAGAACATAGAAGAGAACCTGAAATAACACATAGGTAGGAAATGAGGTCCAAGAGAAGCAGAATGTTGGTTGATCAAAACAAAGTCATCATGGATGAAGAGAATATATTGAAAGATAAAGGAAATAATCAAGTCTTGGTCAAACCAAAAGAAGAAGTTGATGAAGCTGCAAAGGATATCCACCAGGTGCAAGCATTAAGGATACAAGTTCAAACTCTACAAAAGAAAAACCAAGAATTGGAGAAGCAACATTCCAAGCTGCAGAAAAAAGTATCAGAAATTGCAAAGAAAACATCAGAAGACCTACTTCTTCTTCAAGGAGATCATCTGAGGTGGACTACTGTTGATAAGGAGGAAGAGTTCGAGGAAGTTTCCAACACATCAAGTTATCTACCAGTTAGACTCCAGCTGAAATTACACATGGATATCAAGGCACAGTTCCAGTCACTGCCATCTGTCACGTTAGTTTTGTTAAAGGTTTTTGCACTCCAATTTAGAAAGTAGAAGTATTTATCACTTATAGATGTCTAGTTTTTCTAAGTTCAAGATAGTAGTGTCAAAACACAATAAGTGATCATTTTTGTGTGATATGATCCACATTTTTGTTCAGAATAAGTTAAAGAGTTTTGTGACTGGTATTTCCATTAAATGCACTCAAGTTAAAGAGGTGTATCTATGTTGTAGTGAAAGAATATTAGTCGAGTTATTTAGTTGTCATGCAGATGTTAAGATTTAGTTTTAAGGAGGATCGAAATCCTCTGCAACATGGATAAATAAGCAGTTTTTGTATGGTTTTGAGGTTCAGTTTTTGGTGAAAAATAGAAGTATCATAAGGGTTGGACCTACTCATATGATTGTAAAGTTCTCTACCTAATGAATATATGTTGATGAAATTTGTGTTTTCTTACTCAAATCTATATGTGTTTAATCTTGTCTTGGATGCAAAGTTTGTGATGTGTGAAATGTACATTTTCTTATTCTTTCGGCCACTATTTTAGCTTATCTTTTTGTTGATTATGCAACATGTTATACAACTATTGTTTAGTGAAAAGATCAACTATTTGGAAACTTGTTGGATGTTTTGCATCGAGAAATTTGTCTAAGTCTTAAGATGTTATTTTAAGTCTTTATTCTCACATGGGAAGCAATTCATTGCATTGTTAGCTATTCTCTCATGTGTTTGTCCTTCATATCCCCAACTATCCATTAAAATCCATACCATTAGCTAAGGAGAATCTACCTTCATACAGTCTGTCTAGTCCAACCAGATTATCATCTTTGAAAACCCATCCTTTAGCTAACCAACAAAATAAAATTATCAAAAAAAACCAACCATTCCAAATTTGAGGTGGTCTAGCTCTGCCCTTTAGTAGTCAGGTGCAGACTTTAGGACCAACATCTTTTGGCACCGTTGTCGGGGAACATGGTAATGAAATATATTTCCCTGGGTGAACAACAATGATCAGATATGATCTTTGATGGTGAACAAAGATCGGGCACAAAGGTGACTGCCATTTTTCACCTGGCGACTCCATTGAATGCAACCTTGTTAAGGAAGTTTGGCTCTCAGGAAAGGAGCCAGGAAATCAAATCTTGAGCTTACTAAAACTCCCAAAATCAACCTTGATCGTAATGGATGGTAACATAACTAACCCTGATTCAGAGAGATAGTTAAGGAAGACTACCATTGCTTAGAGATACCCCTTGTCATCCAAAGGCAAGGCCACTGCTGAAAAATTTCCCTCTATCCACAACCATAATCAGCCTGAGGTTATTATTTTTTTAAATCCCCTTGTCATCAGTCCTCATACATCCCTTGTCTCAAACTCTGCTTCATTATCTCCTCCATCAACCACACCCACAACTCCTCCTCAGCCTCATTATCCAGTTATCCCAAACATGTTTGTCAATAGGATGGAAGCCATCATTATAGCCACATATGCACCTTTAGTGTTACCCCAGAACTTGAATGTCTTTCCCACAGGTGATTACATGAAATATCTTCTAAGGTATAATGGTGAAGGGGAAGTAATTGTCGAGGAACATTTGGTGGAATTTTATAGTTTTGTAGACAACTTCAACATTGAACATGAAGATGTATAGATGAGGTTGTTTATGCAGAGTCTAGATGAGGAGGTAAGGAAGTGGTTATGTGGCTTGACCCCTACTTCTGTTACAGGAATTGAGGCATTGGATGAAGCTTTTCTGAAATAATGGGGGGATAGGAGAGACTATTTATATTACATAATTGAGTTTGGGGCTTTAAGAAGGAAGTGTGGGGAGTCTGTATTAGATTTCACAATAGGGTGTGTGGAGGACACCAACATTGGAAATCTATAGCCCTTAAGATCCTAAGGACAAGATACTACTGGCCCACCATCTTCACTAATGTTTTTTCCACAGTCACAACTTGTGAAGAATATCATAAGTTCGCTAGGAAACAAAAATTGCTTTCATTGCCTCTAAATTCAATTACTACCAGTGGTCCCATTCAACAGTGGGGACTAGACTTTATTGGTGAGATAAACCCATCTTCTAGTCGACGGCATAAGTGGATCCTCACTTCCACTGACTACTTCACTAACTAGATTTAAGTAGTACCCATAAGAAATGTTACTGACAAGGTGATCATTAATTTCTTGGAAACAAATATATTTTCCAGGTTTGGTACCCCAAGGAGTTAGTAACAAAAAATGCCCAAGCATTCAAGTCCAAGGCCATGATTGACTTATGTGGGAGTTTCAACATTGTCATAACACATTCTACACCCTATTACCCATAGGGAAACAGGTTGGTTGAATCATCAAATAAGACACTCTTTAGACTCATGAAGAATTTGTTGGCTGAAAACAAAAAGTCTAGGGACTCTAAGATTAAATATGCCTTGTGGGCTAACAGAATCAGCACCAAGAAATCATTGGGAACCTCACCATTCCAGCTAGTGTACTGGGTAGATGTTGTCTTTCCTACTCAGCTTGGCCTACCAGTTTTAAATTTTCTACAAGAAGAAGTTGAGGAACCAAATGACATACAGAGAAGAATTTATCAGATCATTGAAGTACAGTAGAAGAGAGAAGCATTAAATCAGAGGACTAATGCATATCGGAGTAAATTCAAAGCTACCTTTAACAAAAAAAAACACAAAGGATATCTTTCAAGAAGGAGACATGGTATTGAGATGAGATTCCAAGAGGGAGGACAAACCTAAGCATGGTAAGTTCGATAATATATGGTTTGGTTCATTCAAAGTGGTCAAGGTTCTGTATAATAATACAATCATATTGCAAAATCTAGATGATATCAAGATCTTTGGAAGCCTAGTCAATGGGCGCTTCCTGAAACATTATTTCATTTAAAGGACCTGGGGTGGTCCATATTGTACTATAGTTGTTTTTCATTTGAATTTTAATTTGATAGGTGTTTGAATAAAGAATCCATAGCCCAACAAAGGCACTGGGGTGTATCTGCATTTTCAAGTTTTAGTTGAAATAAAGACAGAGAGCATCGTTGGCAGACAGAAACATAGGTAAGTTGCAGCAAATTTGGAGAAGTAAGGCACTTGATCTATTGTTCTTATCACCTCACACAGAAGTTTTATCCCCAGTTGGAGCCAATGTTGGAACTTAGCTTTGCATCCCTTCCCTTCCCCTTCATTCACCTATACATCCTCTTAAGCCCGATTGTTTGTTTTAATGCTCCTCCATGATTTATGAGTCAACTTGAATTGTTTTTCCCTCCTATTATTTTTGCACCATTTTATTGATTTCTTGAAATAGTGTTGCACTTTTGGTTTGGATTAACAACATGTTGTCGCCTTGGAATAGTTTACTAAGCTTATAGCAGGTTGACAAGGCCTTTTCATTTCAAAAAATGCTCATTGCAAGAACATGCATGTTCTTGCAAACAGGGTAAAATCGTGTTGTTTTAGCTATTTTAACGTTCATAAATAAATTCAAATATTTAAAAAGTGCAAAGGTGGCGCCTGCATGTGCATGCATGATCATGATCACCCCAATACATGAAAGTAATTTCTGAGTTCATGATCACATAGCTCATGTTAAGGTCATTTTAGGATCGTGCAAATTTCACCTGCAGTTCTCATCATCACTACAGGTTGTGTATAATTATAGTTTCAAGTGCAACTTCATCAAAATTAAGTCCACTATCAGCATATGTTCTACAGTCTCAGTAATTAAGGTTCAATATTAGTTTGTCGCTTAGGTGATTAGTGCAACATGGTATCCCCCTGAGACCGATGGAAACTAAACAAACTCGAGCCACAGGGGCTCGAGTTGTTCACGGCGATCCCAGAACTCAAAGATATATTTTTCAAGGAGGAGTGGTATGAATTCATTTGCTCCTTCAAGGGATACCACACAGGTGTGGCCTCAAAATTTGCACATACATTTGACGGGTTTCAAACCCAGCTTGGGGACACTTGTATTCATGTTACAAAGAACTTTATCGGGGTAGCATGTTCTTTCTGAGTCTACAGGAAAAGGTGGTTTAAAAGTGGCAAGGTAAACCATGAACTTTGTAACAATTTTTTGGTGACAGAGCACCAGAACCCCGACTGGAGTTAGGGGATTCCTATCACATGAATGAAAGAATAATGGAAGAGTCCTCTCATGGTTGTTCAGCGATACATTATAGGTGAGGGCCGATTATCGAGCATACATTGTTACCACATGTGTTTTATCATGCACATGAGTGGTGATAAAGAGTTGAATTTGTCATTTTATTTGCTCAAAATCCTCACTAAAATGGCCATAAGGGTTTAGGGCCATCCTGATTCTGCCCATAGAATCATGTATCATCAGGGTTTGATCAAAATCCTAGTGCTCTTCGTGCTGGACAAAATTGAAATGTCTTGGGATTATTTTATGTGATTTGTGGGTTTACAAGAGCAAGAAAAGCATTATGATACACAGATTGATGATAAAGGAGATGAGGATGGCATAGAGGATAAGGTTTCTCCCGAAATTAGTAGCTCATCGAAGGTATCACAACAACCATCAAACAAGAAAAGGCCTCCCAAAACTAAAGGTACCCCATCGAGTGCAGACAGGTCAACAACCATAATAAAAGAGGAAACCCCTCGAATGCAGTTGAGGTCCTCCACTGCCAAAAGAAGGGAAAATAAAGGTAGCATGTGTTATGGTATACAACAGCAAACACAGGATATTCCAGAGATTCCTTTGTCACCCACAAATGTTGAAGATACACAGGTAACTCCCACCAAAAAACAGGGTAAGTTTCCCAAAATGAGAGGGAAAATGAAAGAAAAACAACACAGTCCAGAAATATTTAGAGAAGATTTTATCCATGTGGAAACCTTACTAAAGGAATACCGTGAAGCTAAGAAAATAAATAAAAGGAAAGGGAATCAAATCATTGGGATGCCTAGCAAGCCAAACGGGAAAACCAGAATTACAAACCAATTGAGACTGAACTCCAAGGCTCTTTTTAAGCCATCATTAAAAGACCCCCGACCAATTGTGATTGAATATGATGATAGCCCTGAATTTTCCAGTATGAAAGAAATGGTTGTCCATACACTGAAAAATATGGCAAGGGATAAAGAAAAATTGGAATTCATCAAGGGTGAAGCTTCAAGAGTGCAACTTACAGCTGTCAAAACATAGTAACTTGTAGATTCAAGCTTACAAAAAGATGCAAGGGACTTTGTCCCAGATCCTGAGCAGGATTTTGATGACATCTACCTACATGCAGAGGTATCCCCCAAGCAACATTTATAGGACATCAAACTAGAAGATAAGGCCATCATATCAGAGGTGCAAGAGAATATGAAGGAAGCACGTAGAAGAGGACCTGAAATAACACATAGGTATGAAATGAGGTCCAAGAGAATCATAATGTTGGTTGATCACAACAAATCCATCATGGATGAAGAGCAAAGATTGAAAGACAAAGGAAAGAAGAAGATCCTTGTCAAACCAAAAGAAGAAGTTGATGAAGTTGTAAAGGACAGCCACCCGGTGTAAGCATTAAGGCTACAAGTTCAAACTATGCAACAACAAAACCAAGAATTGGAGAAGCAACATTCCAAGCTGCAGAAAAAGTATCAGAAATTGCAAAGAAAATATCAAAAGACATGCTTGTTCTTCAAGGAGATCATCTAAGGTGGAATATTGTTGATAAGGAGGAAGAGTTTGAGGAAGCTTCCAGCACATCAAGTTATCTATCAGTTAGACTCCAGTTGAAATTACACATGGATATCAAGGCACAGTTCCAGTCACTGCCATCTGTCACATTAGTTTTATTAAAAAAATTTGCACTCCAGTTTAGATACTAGAAGTATTTCGCACTTATAGATGTCTAGTTTTCCTAAGTTCAAGACAGTAGTGTCAAAACACAATAAGTGATCATTTTTGTGTGATATGATCGACATTTTTGTTGAGAATAAGTTAAAGAGTGTCATGAATGATATTTCCATTAAATGCACTCAAGTTAAAGAGGTGTATCTATGTTGTAATGAAAGAATCTTAGTCAAATTATTTAGTTGTCATGCAAATGTTAAGCTTCAATTTTAAGGAGGGTCGAAATCCTCTGCAACATGGATAAATAAGCAGTTTTTGTATGGTTTTGGGGTTCCAATTTTGGTGAAAAATAGAAGTATCAGAAGGGTTGGACCTGCTCGTATGATTGTAAAGTTATCTACCTAATTAATATATGTTGATTACAGTTGTGTTTTCTTACTCAAATTTGTATGTATTTAATCTTGTCTTGAATGCAAATTTTGTGATGTGTGCAATGTACTTTTCCTTATTCTTTTAGCCAATGTTTTAGTTTATCTTTTTGCTTATTATGCAACATGTTATTAATCTGTATTTATGAGAGGAATAAAATAAGTCACGGACTGAATGCAATAACACAGAGATATGGAGAACAACAACAAATATCCAGTGAACAATAAATTTTATTGAATAAATAAAATAGGTTGAAACTGTAAAACTGCAGAACTGAAAACAACTTACTCGAATGGTGGTAGCTATCTCTAAGAAGAGATTTGGCTACTACACGCATCTGCCTAAAAAGAATGATTGCAATGACAAAGGCCTTTTTAACATTACTCATGAATACCAAAACCATAGACATCCAAAAACCTAACCCTAGGAGATGAAACGCCAAAAGTTATGTGGGCCCCAATGGGTAAGTTGGTACCTCAACTTCTCAGGATTGTAACTTTTGCATACGACCTCCATTTTAGGTGTGTGATAGCCCATTAGAAAGGTATTTTCGAGAAATACACATTATGCCCTCAAACTTTGACTCCACCTATAGTTTTCCTATGGCAAGCCAAAAAAAAACACTATTTAGGGCCCCAAAAATCCCCTGGAAGTACAAAAAGGTGTACTAACATGAAAATTTCAAAATAAGCCAGTTGGATTAGGTGGGCAGCCACCAATCTCCACCTAACATATTTGTAGGGATTCAGAAAACCATGAAAGTGTAGAACCCACAATTACAAATAATTACATAAGAACATGTTGAACTAAAAATGTTAAAAGGAGCCAGTTGGAATAGGTGGGTGGCCACCAATATCCACCTGGATCATTCCTCCCCCCTTAAGAAGCTATGGTCTCCATTGCATTGAGTTCCCCCATCAAGTGAGGAAATTTTTGCTAAATTTGGCCATGGGTTAGCCATTGCCTTGGTGCAAGAGTTGTCATGCCTTAACAATCCAATAAAGTTGGATCATCTGCTGGCGAGTGCCTTTCACCTGTGTGTCCACTATTTGATCAGTGGATGATTGTTCCATGCAATCAAGGTTGAGCTCTATTGGTTTCAATTGTTCTGCAATCTCTGAGGTATCCAATAATGGTGGAAAATATGGTTGGAGGAGGTCCACATTGAACACTAGGTGCAAGCTAAGGAAGGGGGGAGTGTTGAGCTCAAAATAATTGTCTCCCACAGACTTGGTGATAGTGTAAGGCCCATAGCGAAATGGACGGAGCTTCCGATGGGGACCTGTAACAAATTTTTTCTGCAAACGTAACCATACCTTGTCTCCCACCTAAAACTTGTGTGGTACCCTGTGTTGATCATGGCACTGATTGAACTTAGCATTGGCTTTGTGCAAAATCTCATGGACCTGTTGACGAATGTGTTGAATCCGCTCAATGAATCTGGTGGATTTTTCGACCTCAGAATAAACATGGGAAGATTTTGTTTGTGTGGTTGCAAGAGGTAGTGCGACATTAATGGGACCCAAGGATTGGAATCCTAGCCCCACCTGAAATGGGATATGGTCGATGGAGCTATGGAGAGCCATGTTGTAGTTGCGTTGAACATAGGGAAGACTCTCATCCCATATACACGGATTCTTAGAGTTATACATGCACAGGATGTGAACAATCATCTGATTGACGACCTATGTTTGGCCATCGGTTTGAGGGTGGAGGGTAGTGGATTTAGTGAGCTTGGGGTCTAATAGTGACCAGAGACTTGACCAAAATTTGTTGAGGAATCTATTGTCCCAATCAAAGATGATAGTCTACGGTATCCCAAAATGGACCCACACTCGTTCGAAGAAGAACTTGGCAGTATCTGTCGCTGTGATGCTCTTCTTGCAGTCTATGAGAATGGCCATCTTTGGAAACCGATCAACCACCACAAATATGAAATCATTTCCTTGCTTGGTGGGTGGAAGGCTAGACATGTAATCCATCGATATGGATTCCCAAGGCCTCTTGGGAGTAGGAATAGGGGTGTATAAGCCTTGCTTCTTGATGGATGGCTTGGCAATGGCATAAGCAATGCAAGATCTGATATACTTGCTGACGTCATGTTGAATTTTTGGAAAATAAAAATGTTTATGTAGAATTGCCACAGTTTTCTCCATGCTAAAATGTCCTACCATTTGACTATAGTGATCCTCCCAAATTAGCTTTGATTGCTCGCTTGCAGGAACACAGAGGTGGCTCAGATGGCATAATAGTTTGTCCTGAATGTGAAAATCGGTGACATTCACGCATGTAACCAAGCATTGATAGGTGGTGGAGAAGTCAGGATCTTGTTGATAAAGTTGGGGCCACTCAGATGCCTCGTTCCCACAGGACTGGAGCACGACAGTGAGTGCATCCATGGGAGGTCGACTGAGGTAGTCAACGACACAATTTGTGCTCCCTGCCTTATACTTGATGTTGAGATGTAACTGTTGCATGTATGTGGACCACTTCTGATGGCGGTTGTTTTGCAATTTCCCATGTGTCTGTATGAACTATAGAGGCTTGTGATCAGTGTGGATGATTGTCACCTTTCCCAGAATGTAATGTTTCCATTGTTGGCAGGCTTGTACAATGGAATACATTTCCTTGTCATAGGTGGGGTATTTTCGAACAGTATCTGAGAGTGTCTCACTATGGTATGCTACTGAAAGACCGTGTTGAGTGAGAACTATGCCTACAATATAGTCGGATACATCAGTCTCAATCTCGAACGATTGTTTCAGATCAGGTAAGGAGAGTACTGGAGCTGAGCACAAACGATGCTTTAGATCATCAAATGTTCGTTGTTGTGCCTTCCCCCACACGAACTTTACCTTGCCACTGCCCTTGGTCACTTTGTTGAGGACCCATGCAATATGGGAGAATCCCAACACGAACCATCGATAGAAGTTGGTGTAGATTTTAACCTTGTACAATATTTACTTTAAATAGATTTTCAGTAAAAGAACAGAAAAGATACAATGCAAAATACAAACATTGCAAAGAGATTTTTCCCATGGAAACCCAAACCGATGAAACCAGCGTATTATATATTCATTCATAGTGATACATTGTTTACAATACAATATACATATAGGAGTCAGCAACATCCAAAACCCTAACCCAATGACCTGGATTAATCAACAAACCTAATTCCTTAACCGAAAATAGAAAACCATCGGCAAAAAACCATGTGCCGAAAAACCACCCAACAATGGACACGAAAGTCGAGGCAATAGAAAAAATAAGGCAAAAATGTGACATGTTTCTCGAGGCAAAAAAAAATGTTGGGGTCGTTGCCCATGAACCTCCGCGTGGGGGGATTTCGCACCCAGTGCAACGCAAACACTACTGCTCCTGCAAATAATATAACGCATACCCAACATTCTCCCACTTGTTGTTTTCTTTGCATACAGGGGGTCACAGGGTTAAGTAGTCAACAATCTAGGGCATCAATGCCCATGGATCCTCTACACCAAGAGAAATTTCCAGTGCTCACAGATTTTGCTAATG
Organism: Picea engelmannii; assembly: GCA_009831015.1. NCBI lineage: Eukaryota > Viridiplantae > Streptophyta > Pinopsida > Pinales > Pinaceae > Picea > Picea engelmannii. The sequence continues at coordinate 157,518 of ML801863.1, read as the reverse complement.
AATATGCAACATTCTTCAAAGTGTCCACCTTCATCAACAATACTTTCTTTTCTTCAACCATGTCTCTCACAAAGTGATATTTAATATCAATATTCTTTGTCTTTAAATGATAAGTCGGGTTCTTCGCCAGAAAAATTACACTCTGACTATCACAATCTATCCTTACAGCCTATTGTACTAACCCAAAACCTAAACACGATCTTTGTAACCATACTGCTTCCTTACCTGCATGAGTGGTTTCCATGTATTTAGCTTTTGTAGTTGAAAGTGCCACTACAACCTATCTTTTTCTCATCCAACTTATTGCTCCTCCAAACAGGTTAAACACATACCCACTTGTAGATATCCTACGATCCATATCTCCAACCCAATCTACATCTACAAAGCCATGTATATCCAACACTCTTTGCAATATCGGTCTTCCTTGGTAGTATAATCCATAGCTAGAAGTGCCACACAAACACCTGAAAACTCTTTTTATTGTTGTTCAAGGCTCCTTCCCTGGTTTTGTCATATACCTGCTCAAAACTCCCACTGCATGTGCAATGTATGGTCTAGTACAAACCATTACATACATCAAACTGCCAACTGCACTCGCATATGGAACACGAGACATGTCCTCCTCCTCTTCTTGTGTCTTGGGACACTGATCCACATATAACTTTACACCAACAGGAATAGGAACCTTGATCGGTTTACATTCCTGCATATTAAACCTCTGTAATATTGTCTCAAAATATTTTCTATGATTTAACCGGAGTTTCCTCTTTTTCTGGTCTCTTTTAATTTCCATGCCCAAAATGAAATTTGAAGCAACGAGATCCTTCATGTCAAATTTAGAGGACAACTGAGTTTTCACATCCTGGATAATCTTCTTGTTGTTTCATATCAACAACATGTCATCCACATACAATACTAAATAAATAAAATGATCACCAATTACTTTAAAATACATACAATGATCCTCTTTTCTTCTTGTGAATCCAAGTCCCAACATATAAGTATCAAATTTTTGATACCACATCCTTGGTGATTGTTTTAAACCATACAGGGAATTTTTCAGCTTGCATACCAGCTCCTTCTTTCCCTTCACATCAAATCCTTTTGGCTTCTTCATATAGATTTCTTTTTCTAGATCCCCATGTGGGAATGTTGTCTTCATGTCCATCTGTTCTACTTCAAAATCAAATGCAGCAGCAACAAATAACATAAATATTATAGAGGTTAAGTTGGCAACAGGAGAAAAAATCTCACCAAAATCAATTCCCTCAACCTAGGAATAATCCTTTGCTACTAACCGAGCTTTGTATTTCTCCACTTTTCCTTCTGCGTTCAGCTTCTTTTTAAATACCCATTTGCTTCCAATGGGATTCCTTCCAGTCGGCAACTCCACTAGATCCCAAGACTCATTCTTATCCAAGGCTACCATTTCTTTGTCCATGGCCTTTTTCCAGAGATTTCCATCCTCTAAATCCACTGCCTCAATGACATTTCTAGGATCATCATCAGTAATAGACCAAGTAAAACTTGAACAGAAATCAGATGGAGTATACCTTTCCAGTAGCCTTCTTTCTCAAACCGAGCTCCTCAATATTGGAGTATGAGGATCTTCTTCTTATGATTCATGTTCTTCTGTAGAGTCTGATTCGTCATCCTCTAAATCAAACTCTATTTTCTCTGGTTCATCCTTACTTGGTAGGACTTCCTATTTAACAATATTCTTCATTTATTGAAATACCACATCTCAGCTACACACTACCTTCTTAGTTTCTGGGTTTCAAAGCTTATGACCTTTGAGACCATCTTTATATCCAATAAAGATACACTTTTCAACCTTCTTATCTAGCTTACTCTTGTTTTCCTTTGGAACATGAACATATGCATCACAACCAAATACCTTGAGATGTGTGAGAGAAGGTTTCTTACCAGTCCATACCTCTTGTGGAGTCTTGTCATCCAGCGTTGATGAGGGTGATATGTTGACCAGGTAACATGCAGTACCCACTACCTCTACCAAAAATTCTTACCCTAACTCGGCACCACTAAGCATGCACCTTTCTTTTTCCATCAATGTCATGTTCATCCTTTATGCAATTTCATTCTGTTCAGGTGTATATGGAATAGTCTTATGCCTTTCTATACTGCACTTCTTACAAAATTCTTCAAATTCATTCCTGTAGAACTCTCCGCCATTATCTATCCTCAGCACATTAACTCTTTTCTTTGTTTGATTCTCAACAAGAGCCTTAAACTCTTTAAACTTGTCAAATACTTCAGATTTCTTCCTGAGGAAATATATCCAAGTATTCTTCGAGAAGTCATCTATAAATGAGACATAGTACACATATTTTCCCAATGATGGGACCAACACGGGTCCAAAAACATCACTGTGAACTAGCTGTAAAATTCCTTCTGCCCTCATTGCACCAGAGGGGAATCTTACCTAATTCTTCTTCCCATATACACAATGATCATAGAAATCAAAATCCAGAGAGCAGTTAGTCATACCTTCAACCATACCTTTACCATGTAGTAGTCGAAGACCCTTCTCTCTGATATGCCCCAATATTTGATGCCACAACATAACCTTTTCTCCAGAGACTTTAGGAGTTCTTTCTTTTTCAACTCTGATATCAGGAACAATGGAACTATTACACCCATCACTAAGTGTGCTTCCTTGCAGCTTATACAGAGTTCTGAACCGAACTTCCTTCAACAACACCATTGCTCCTCAAACCATCCTGTAGGTTTCCTTTTCAAATATTGTTTTTACCCCTACATTGTCCATTTTGCTTACAGAAATCAAATTTCTGGCCAATCCTGGGATGTGCAGAACACCAGATAGTGTTTTAATCCTTCCATCTATGAGCCTTGTTATCCCCAATTTCATGGGATAACTAGGAGATCATGTCTCAAGGACCATAGATCCTAGACATGGAGTACCGATAGCAGGATTGACTTGAGCATGGCCCTGGAGGGCCCATATTTTCTTCTTCCATCAGCTTGGTCTTGTCAGTAGCAAGCAGCATCCATCACCATCGGCTTGGTCTTATATCAAAAGAGGTTCTTGCTCCATGAGGTAATTGGTCCAGGTATCACGGTATGTGTCACTTTTGATCATTAAAACCTTTAAATATATGCATCTAATTCCTTTTATCTCTAACAACTGCTTGGATCTTACATTAGCCCACTTGACCATGCTTGGGGAGATTGACAGGGTGCCCTAGCAAGCCTGTGCCCATAGGTCTTGGTTTGCTACTGGGGGGATTTCTAAAAATCCATCGTCCACTCCCATCATAACACCACCGTTTCATCTTATCTCCCGCTCATTTATCCCATTCCCCTTGTCTGGGCATTGGGTTGACCTATTTGTAGGATTGCACCTTATCTTGTGGGAAGAAGGGGCTAAAGACCTAGAAGGTAAAAGCATATGGTAAAAGATAAAAGCCTAGAAATAAAACCTCGAGATGCTTCACCCAAGGATCCCCGAGAAGGAAATAAAAGGCCTCTCGGCAAGAAACAAGAGGGACCCAGAAAATAACAAACAATACCTAGTCAAGAGGATAGGGGGTCTCATCATGAGCCAGCCTATTAGGTTCATGGGTACCTAACAGTATGACATTGCCACCATCTGGTTACCACGCCAGGGAAATGACCTTTGGTTGCATGGCCAAGGGAAAGGGTGTCTCATCACGAGCCATCCTTCTCATCTCTGTGAAAGTACTTGTGGGTAACACTGTCAACTCTGGTCACCATGCCAAGGCAGTGTCCTCTGGTTAGCCCTTAAAGAAAAAGAAGAATAAAAAGAAAATAAAATAATAAAGCAAGAAAAGAATAAAGGCAAGAACGGGCATGGAAAAAATGCATCCATGACAGGTACAGCTCACCTTCTACAAAGGCACCCACAAATAACATTATGCATCCTTGGCTCTCACTTCACCCACATGTCTGGACATCCCCTAGCCACATCACCTCACTTACATGGCTTGGATAAAATCCTCCTAAAAAAATTCCTTTCCTTGTGGATACTAGCCCAATAGGACGTCTTGTCTTTTTTTTTCTCCAATCTTGTATTGTAGGTTTTTGTAATGTCTTTTAGCTATTGACCAATGTATCAGGGTTTTTATGCATATGTTTAATAATATTAATGATGAAATGTGATTGACATTGCTATGATCCCTGTGACTAATAAGCTCATGGAGGGAATAGCTTTTGATGTGCATGACCATGCCCGACGGACAGGTACCATTTGGACTGGTACACATGGGGATATGATCACTTCGGACCTCCATGGGGCTGAAGAGCCCACCAGATGGATGTTGAGACCCCATCAGGGGGTAGAGATGGGAAGATGGTTGATCAGGGTTTTTCACAGGAGAAGAAGAGGACGTTTCATCATAGGCACTTTGGCAGAGACCAGGCCTAGGGGGATTGACCCACTTCCAATGAAATGTTTGCCCTGGATGGCCCAGGACGTCACCTATGGGCTCATGATGTCACCTTGAGGGTGTGGCAGTTTGACAGGGTAGTTGGCACATGTGGCATGATGGAGAGGCCCAAAGAGGGCTAACGTTTTGCTCTTTATTGTTGCATTTTCCCCAAAAGGGGATAACGTCTCCCTTAGAAGGGGTGACGTCTCACCTTTTGCTCAATTAGGGTTTTAAAATGAACATTTAATGCAAAACAGTATTATTTTGGTATTTTGGCCTTGTCGGCCTTTTTATGACCTAAAAATTAAATTAGGTCATTGATACAGTATCTATTGAGGGTTTTGACTCTCATTTTTATCATCATTCATCACTCACTTATTAGTGAGGTCTCATTTTAGCGCCCTATTGGGGGTTTTGGCTTATTTAAGAGAGGTACAATTGTTGAAGGAAGACTTTTTTGGCATTTATGGTGTTTCTCTTGAAGGAAGGTGTTACAACTAGGGTTTGCATGGTTATTTCTTCATGAATTGTAAGTGTTTTTTTTGCAAAACTTCTTATTGAATGGTTGTAGTCTAAATTTCTTGCATATTACTTATAAATTTGTTGAATCAAAACCCTAGGTGACAAGCACATCTAATTGGTCCTTGTCTCATGTCCCCTGATAGAGAAATTTTCAGCCATTGAAGAAGGAAGAGAGAGCCTATCCATAGCTACACTCTCATTTCTTCTTCTCCCTGAGCTAGTCGTACTATCCAGAAACCAAAGAGAGTGAGACGTCCTTGGCCTAGTTCTTCTACACCAGGGTCGTACCATTCTAGGGTTTTCTGAAAAGGCCTTGTTGTAGCAACACCTTGCCTCTTCAAACCCTCATGCTTTGGTTGTCTTTGCTTTATTTTCAGCTAGTTGTTTTGCCAATTTGATCTAAAGAAGGAGGAGAGAGCACGAGGCCTTGCTTTAGCAACACCGGAGTGAGCCTCTCTCCCCTAGGGTTTCGTCTCTGAAGCGCTGCTATTGCAGCACTTCAGAACCCTTCCCTCTAGTCTTTAGTCACCGTCCTTCAACTCTTGTGTCCTTCTTGTTGACTCCATTAAACCCTAAGGCATTGATCCAAGGCCTCCAGCGTTGAAATGATTTGGTCCAAACACTCTTAAACGTCTTTTAAAGATGAAACCCTAACTACACTAACCCTAACCTACTAATCCTAAAATGTTGACGTCACCCTTGGTTATTTCTTCTTGATGCAGCAATGTTTCACTTTATAAGCAATTGAATGATGTTTAAAGCATTTATTGAATGAGGGATTGATTGGATATATTGATTGCTACATCATTTTGGTATTTATTGGTGGAGTAATATTATTTCATTGCTATATTGACAAACATTGACTTTGTCAATATTTATTGCTTATATGTTGAATTTAGCAGATGATCTTTGATATATGAAGTACTAACCAAGATTTTCACATATAAGTTTCTTGTTGCTTTGTCCCGGACAGGTGCTTTTCTTCTTCTTTGGTTACTTCTTATTATTGGTTGTTTAGCCAAATCTTCTGCTCGGTGGTGACTTGTGAGGGGGGATTTACACTTTTGCCTTATCATCCTTCACCTTCTCAAAGCTCCAGGTCACCAAGGATGTCTCCCTTGGGCCTTACCACCCAGAATAGAAAGAACCATCCCATTAAGGTGACATTGGGTGGGATTGGTTCATGTTACGCCAGTTTATCCCTTTATATTTTGACCTATTACCATAAATACAAATTGTGCGATAACATTTTGGCGTCGTTGTCGGGGAACACTAAGTCAATTCTCCTCAAACGAAAAATATTTTCGGTAAGCCTTGCCTCTTGAGCCTTATCTTACAAGCTTACCTGGCGACTCCACTAGGGTGTTTTCCCTTTTCTTTGATAGTTTCAAGTAAACTATCTGGCGACTCCACAAACTAAAAAGAGGTTCAATAATCCTCCTTTGTCTTTCAGAAGGAAGCCTCCCAAGAACTCTCCTATTGTCAAATCACTTTTAGGGAAGAGCCTTCTTTTAAGAATCATGTCTAGCTCTCAGACCGCTACAACGAACCCAACCAACAATCAAAGACAATGGTCATCTACTCTTTTCAAACCATTAGACATGTCAGCCATACCAGGCTACCCTAGGAAAATGCTACCCAAGTATGAGAAGTGGTTGCCTAAATTTACCGGTACTGATGCAATCAGTGCCGAAGAGCACATGAGCAACTTTTGGGCATTTTTCCAGCTTCACCCCATTAGTGATGATGTTGAAGATCTAGTCATGAAGTTGTTCTCTGCTACTCTTTAAGATGCCTCAAGGTGTTGGTACCTAATCCTTCCCGATGGAAGCATCAAAACCATGGATAGACTTGAAGAGGCCTTTCTCAAAAGATGGAGTGTCAAAGAAGACCCTAATATGCTCCTCATCCGACTGAATAACCTTGCCAAATATGAAAATGAATCCATTCAGGAGTTCCACACTAGATTCGAGACTTTACTGCAAAGAATTCTCGCAAGCCAACATCCAAAAGATGACTACCTCATCCATGTTTACACCAGATCTTTCAATGGCCAACTAGGGTATCTTCTTAGCGACAAAAACCCCCAGTCCATTCAAGAAGCCCAAGATCTCACTACTAAAATAGAGGGAAACCTCCTTTCATCCAAGATTGAGCCTTTTGCTAACCCAAGGGGAAGAATAGACACTAAACCAAAGATAGTTCACAATGATGAGCCTACTTCAGATCTATGTACCAGTATCACCAAGATACAAGCCTCTATGGATGGTATCATAAAAAATCAAGAGGAAATGATGAACAGGATTGTCAAGTTGGAAATATCTCAGACCTAGGCGCCCAGGGTCCCGAAAAAAGGACAATTCCAGAAAGGGGGCCAATTTTATAAACCAAAGAATGAGCATGAAGTTCCAAACACTTTGGCCCCTGCAAATGTTGTTGATGAAAATCCCTGGTGCCTGGAATGTAGCGAAGCACATTGGGAGCATGAGTGCCCTTACAATAGTGGCCATCAACAAGTCAACAACATGGATTGTTTCATGGAGTTTCCTCAGATAAATATCATAGATGCAGAACATCAGGAAGCCATGAAAGAAGCAGCCAGATCAGCAAGGATGGCGGTAATAAACAACCTAGATCAGGAATCACGAGAAAATCTAAAGAAATAAGAATTCTAGGTGTACAGAAGAAATAATTTGAAACAACCTGTTGTTGATCAGGCAAAGCCCCCACCCCTGGAAATGCTTCTTCCCAAGAAATCCAAGACTAGCAAGGTTGACCTAAACTTTGACTTCGAAGGGGCATTATCAAAAATGCATGTAAACGTCCCCCTGAGAGAAGCAATCAAGATCCCATCCATCAAGGAACGCTTTGACACTTTCTTTTCGGTATCAGATGAACCCATGGACCCCCCTATTATGTTGCAAGCTGATCACTTCAGGGTCCAATGTGGTGAGAACCCTCCTTTCTTCATGACGTTGGCAATGAACGGCAAGAACCTCAACAATTGCATGTTAGATACAGGTGGTTGTGCCAACATGATGTCACTCAAAGTCATGCGACAAGTGGGTTTGAAGGTCACACGGACTTATAGAAATGTATGTGGTTTCAAAACCAAAGCCATACCCGCACACGGGGTGGTTGAGAATGTTGAAGTTTGCCTGAAGGAATACCTAGAGAAGATGGTCCACATTGACATCGTGGTAGTTAATGTCCCAGATGTGTGGGGGATGTTGTTTTTTAGGAAGTTTGTTGCAATGTTAGGTGGCACCCTTGAGATGGACCTCACATTCTTGCAATTGCCTTTGAAAAATGGAATGAAAGGTCATCTCCTCAATGTGCCAATAACTGGGGACCATGTGCAAGATATTACTCACCATGTCAATAATAACAAAGCACAAAATGAGATGATACAAACTCTTCAAAAGTATTCTCCAAAAGATATGCCCTTTGCGACAGAAGAGGAATTTGATCAGATCAAATGGCCCAAGAAAGAAGAATGCCAACAACTCCTAGAGGAATTCAAAAACAAAGAAATTGGGATGGTGAAGATATTAAAGAAACATGAAGATGACATACAAATCCACCCGTCTCAACAGGAAGTTTTTACAGCAGAAGCCCACCCCCCTCCCTCAGCGCAATACACCAAGGTTGTCCAAGGGAAGACCAAATACAAAGTCAGAAAGTACAAGGAGGGAGACATGGTATGGATGTGGGATACCCAAAAAGGAGAGTCAAATAATGTAAAAGGAAGCACTCAGTCATGGCTCGGACCCTTCAAAGTTGGAATGGAATCAGTTAACGACTCATATTATCTATCCACTTTAGAGGGAAGAAGGCACCCATTACCTATCAGCGGGCACCTCCTCAAACCCCTCCAAGGTGGGGGGACCTGATTTCACAGGTAAGTGCAGGTAAATAGGCATTTTCTATTCTTGTATTATACCATTTGCATTTTATGTTACTTTTCTTCCACATTTGCATTGTTGATTGTTTTATATATATATATATATATATATATATATATATAGAGAGAGAGAGAGAGAGAGAGAGAGAGAGAGAGAGAGAGTGCATTACCTCCCCATTTTGTTATTGATGCCCCCATCAAGATTGAGCAGGTCTGCAGGTTATGCTAGAGATGTTGGGGTTCTCATGCACTCTACAGTGAGCACATGTCCACGAGTTGGAGCCAAATGTTATCCCCGATTTCATGGGATAACTAGGAGATCATGTCTTGAGGCCCACAGATCCTGGACATGGAGTACCAAGAGCAGGATTGACCTGAGAATGGCCCTGGAGGGCCCATATTTTCTTCTTCCATCAGCTTGGTCTTGTCAGCAGCAAGCAGCATCCATCACCATCAGCTTGGTCTTGTATCAGAAGAGGTTCTTGCTCCATGAGGTAATTGGTCCAGGTATCAGGGTATGTGTTACTTTTGATCATTAAAACATTTAAATATATGCATCTGATTCCTTTTATCTCTAACAACTACTTGGATCTTACATTATCCCACTTGACCATGCTTGGGGAGATTGACAGAGTGCCCTAGCAAGCCTGTGCCCATAGGTCTTGGTTTGCCACTGGGCGGGTTTCTGAAAAGTCATCGTCTGCTCCCATCATAACACCACCGTTTCATCTTATCTCCCGCTCATTTATCCCATTCCCCTTGTTCGGGCATTGGGTTGACCTGTTTGTAGGATTGCACCTTATCTTGTGGGAAGAAAGGGCTAAAGGTTCAGAAGGTAAAAGCAGTTGGTAAAAGATAAAAGCCTAGAAATAAAACCTCGAGATGTTTTGCCCAGGGATCCCCAAGAAGGAAATAAAAGGCCTCTCAGCAAGAAACAAGAGGGACCTAGAAAATAACAAACAAGACCTAGTCAAGAGGATAGGGAGTCTCATCACGAGCCAACCCATTAGGTTCATGGGTACCTAAAAGTATGACATTGCCACCATCTGGTTACCACGCCAGGGCAATGACCTTTGGTTGCATGGCTAAGGAAAATGGGGTCTCATCACGAGCCAGCCTTCTCATCTCTGTGAAAGTACTTGTGGGTAACACTGTCAGCTTTGGTCACCATGCCAAGGCAGTGTCCTCTGGTTAGCCCTTGAAGAAAAAGAAGAAGAAAAAGAAAATAAAAGAACAAAGCAAGAAAAGAATAAAGGCAAGAACATGCTTGGAAAAAATGCATCCATGACAGGTATAGCTCACCTTCTATAAAGGCACCCACAGATAACATTATGCATCATTGGCTCTCACTTCACCCACATGTCTGGACATCCCCTAGCCACATCACCTCACTTACATGGCTTGGATAAAATCCTCCTGGAAACTTTCCTTTCCTTGTGGATACTAGACCAATAGGATGTCTTGTCTTTTTTTTTCTCCAATATTGTATTGTAGGTTTTTGTAATGTCTTTGAGCTATTGACCAATGTATCAGGGTTTTTATGCATATGTTTAATGATATTAATGATGAAATGTGATTGACAATTCTATGATCCCTATGACTAATAAGCCCATGGAGGGCGTAGCTTTTGATGTGCAGGACCATGCCCGACGGACAGGTACCATTTGGACCGGTACACATGGGGAGATGATCACTTCGGACCTCCATGGGGCTGAAGAGCCCACCAGATGGATGTTGAGACCCCATCAGAGGGCAGAGACAGGACAATGGATGATCAGGGTTTTGCACCGAAGAAGAAGAGGATGTTTCATCAGAGGCACTTTGGCAGAGCCTGGCCTAGGGGGATTGACCCACTTCCAGTGAAACGTTTTCCCTGGATGACCTAGGGCGTCACCTATGGGCTCACGACGTCACCTTGAGCGTGTGGCAGTTTGATAGGGCAGTTGGCATGTGTGGCATGATGGAGAGGCCCAAAGAGGGCTAACGTTTTGCTCTTTATTGTTGCATTTGCCCCAAAAGGGGCTAACATCTCCCTTAGAAGGGGTGACGTCTCACCTTTTGCTCAATTAGGGTTTTAAAATGAACATTTAATGCAAAATAGCATTATTTTGGTATTTTAGCCTTGTCGGCCTTTTTATGACCTAAAAATTAAATTAGGTCATTGATACAATATATATTGAGGGTTTTGACTCTCATTTTTATCATCATTCATCACTCACTTATTAGTGAGGTCTCATTTTAGCGCCCTATTGGGGTTTTTGGCTGATTTAAGAGAGGCGCACTTGTTGAAGGAAGAATTTTTTGGTATTTATGGTGTTTCTCTTGAAGGAAGGTGTTACAACTACGGTTTCCATGGTTATTTCTTCATGAATTGTAAGTGTTTTTTTCTGAAAAAACTTCTTAATGAGTGGTTGTAGTCTAAATTTCTTGCATATTACTTATAAATTTGTTGAATCAAAACCCTAGGTGACAAGCACATCTATTTGGTCCTTGTCTCATGTCCCCTGATAGAGAAATTTTCAGCCATTGAAGAAGGAAGAGAGAGCCTAGCCATAGCTACACTCTCATTCCTTCTTCTCCTTGAGCTAGCCATACTATCCAAAAGCCAAAGAGAGTGAGACGTCCTTGGCCTAGTTCTTCTACACCAGGTCCGTACCATTCTAGGGTTTGTTTAAAAGGCCTTGTTGTAGCAACACCTTGGCTCTTCAAACCCTCATGCTTTGGTTGTCTTTGCTTTATTTTCAGCTAGTCATTTTGCCAATTTGATCTAAAGAAGGAGGAGAGAGCACGAGGCCTTGCTTTAGCAACACCGGAGTGAGCCTCTCTCCCCTAGGGTTTCATCTTTGAATCCCTGCTATTGCAGCACTTCAGAACCCTTCCCTCTAGTCTTTAGTCACCCTCCTTCAACTCTTGCGTCCTTCTTGTTGACTCCATTAAACCCTAAGGCACTGATCCAAGTCCTCTAGCGTTGAAGTGATTTGGTCCCAACACTCTCAAACTTCTTTTAAAGCTGAAACCCTAACTACACTAACCCTAACCTACTAATCCTAAAATGTTGACATCACCCTTGGTTATTTCTTCTTGATGCAGCAACGTTTCACTTTATAAGCAATTGAATGATGTTTAAAGCATTTATTGAATGAGGGATTGATTGGATATATTGATTTCTACATCATTTTGGTATTTATTGGTGGAGTAATATTATTTCATTGCTATATTGACAAACATCGATAATGAAATGAAGTGGAGCCCTCTTTACCCACATCTATGACTGAAAGAGGTGTTCCGCTTCCTCTAGTTCTTCTGGTTCGCTTGGATGGAATTTGGTGTTAGAAACAGTGGCGTTGGGTTCGACATCGATAATCTGCTTCCCTCCTTCTAGATTTGATTTGGAGTCAAAATCTGCCTCTTACTCGGAAGCTTTCATCTCGGCCACCAGTGACTGCTTAGAGCAACATTCTTCAGTGTTGTGCCAAGGGATTTTATGGTATTCACACCACTTTCACGTGTCCTTCTTGTTGGATCATGTTTTCATTGATGCCAAAGGATTGATGTCAAAGGAACAATGTCTTGTCATAGTATATTGAAGTAGTGATTGATGGATCATGTATTGACCTTGATTGATGGATCATGTATTGACCTTGATTGATGGATTATGTATTGACCTTGATGTCAATGGATTGATGTCAAGAGGAATCATATTTGTATGCATAGATGAAGATGGATAAATGAGTTATAGTTGTATTGATGTAAAGATGACTCATTATTATCTTGTCATGGTTGTACAAATGGATGAACTCCAAAGTGGTCCCCTTATGGTGAAAGCCCTCACGGGAAGACGCTTTGTGGTGAACTCCAAAGGTCATGGTTGTACAAATGGATGAACTCCAAAGTGGTCCCCTTATGGTGAAATCTCTCACGGGAAGATTCTTTGCAGTGAAATCCAAAGTGGTCACCTTATGGTGAAAGCCCTCACGGGAAGACGCTTTGTGGTTGAGTTATCCCAGTAGTATGGTTAGAGAACCCATGCTTAATTGTGGAAAACTAAGATGAATATCAGTGAATTTGTCAGTGAAACTATCTTAGATGGATAGTGCTTGTCAAGCCATTTCCGGTGGTATGTGGAACGTCACATAACTCCTCACGGTTTGAGAGTTATGGTCTTACGAATTTGGAGGACCCTCATATGTTGGCTTGAAGCCCCAAAAGGTCAAAGAAGTCAAAGTGCTCGCAAAGAAGAGATTATTTAAATAATAAAGTGAAGTGACAAAATCAAAGAGGATTATTTAAATAATAAAGTGAAGTTACAAAGTCAAAGAGGATTATTTAAATAATAAAGTGAAGTGGCAAAATCAAAGAAGATTATTTAGATAATAAAGTGAAGTGGCAAAGTCAAAGAGGATTATTTAAATAATAAAGTGAAGTGACAAAGTCAAAGAGGATTATTTAAATAATAAAGTGAAGTGACAAAGTCAAAGAGGATTATTTAAATAATAAAGTGAAGTGACAAAATCAAAGAGGATTATTTAA
>ML801863.1:103643-116262 GCA_009831015.1 Picea engelmannii | reverse complement strand
TGGTAGAGAGTTGGAATTACTAATCCAAAATAAAAATCTAGGAGGGATTTGAACCCCCTTCTCCTCCTCTAAAAGGAGGTGTGTTTCCAATTACACCACAAGAGTAAAATGACTAAAATGTACTCTCATTACCAAAAACAGTGCAAAACATATTGTACACCAAGCATCCAAAGCATGAAACTAAAGCAATTGAAGTCATTTTGTACACCAAGAGATGGCATCCTACAGGCTTGTAGAATGGCATCTTTGCCCACAGGGGCCTATCAGCGGAGATGGAATCCTACAGGCTTGTAGGATGGCATATCTGCCCACAAGGGCCTATGGGCAGAGATGGAATCCTACAGGCTTGTAGGATGGAATATCTGCCCACAAGGGCCTATGGGCAGAGATTCCATCCTATAGGCCTATAGGATGCCTCTGTGGGAAGATATGGCATCCTGCATACATGCATGTAGGATTGTTATCTAAGTCAATGTGCAATTTGTCTTCATCAAAGATTCAACTCCAATCATTCCAAGCATACAACATCGACATGCCAATTAGAATGCCATTGAGAATCTGAGATGCACAACCAAGATGGTTCCCAAGTACACAATTTAAGAATTTGTTTCCCCATTAATTTATTACAAAGCATGAAATGCTTTCTCAATTAAAATCATACATACCACAGTTACCATGCAATCCTATTATCCCTTCAAGAACATTTTTTTTGTGCCATCACTTCTTATTAGTGACCTTAATCTTCATGGAATGACCCTATCTCATAAGTAGCTCATAACTTGTTTTGCATTGTGGTAAAATACCAATTTAGAAACATGAGGTGGAACCCTATTGCTTTATTTGTTAATGAATGTGAAGTTTTTTTCTTCTTTTAAAGATTATTCCCTCCCAAGTTCCAACAACAAGCATGTTCATGTGCTTGTGCATAATGGTTACAAGGACACAATAAACCTGAATTGTTCATACTTTTAGCACTATGCTTGTTGTGGGTCTAATTTAAGGGTGTAAATTAGATCATGAATTTTATTATCAATCCGGAAATTCGTAGAACTTTGAAGCACACCAATATATATGGATTTGTAGATTTGGACTAGTTTAAAAAGGAATCGCACTTGCCTAAAACACACTTGCATAACCACATTTGCATTAAAATGAAAATAGGCACACTAAATAGAACTTAATCGTTGTAAGTAACAAAACACTAAATGATCCAAGTGGATATCAGTGGCCACCCACCTTTTCCAACTGGCTCAAAATAGTTTTCTGACAATTTTGGTAATTTACTATTTTTAGCAGTTTTTAACTTCCGAGGGCCATTTTGAGGGCCTAAATGAAGGTTTTTTGGGATCGAGCTTCTCAATAATATCTAAAGGCTCTAATTGAGCCCCCAAAATGAATATCCCCGACGATACCTTTCCAACGAGCTATTTTGCACCCCAAACGGAGATCGTATGCAAAAGTTACGACCCCGAGAAGTTGATGTACTAACTTACCCAAACAGGGCCCACATGACTTTTGGTGCTTCATCTCCTAGTGTTAGGTTTTTGGATGTCTAGGGTTTTTCACATTCCTGTTTATTGTAAAAATTTCCTTCAGAGCATGATTGTAACCATCTTCTTGCGAATGAGCGCAGTCGTCACATCTCTTCTCAGAGATAAGCCGCCACCATTCCAGCAAGCTTGTTTTCCACTGCTTACAGTTTCAACTTATTTCCTTATTGAATAGAAAACCAGTTTTACTGTATCTTTATTATTTTGTGTTAAGAACCTGTTAATAATCTGTAGTCATTTAGTTATGCTCATAAAATATGGATCACTAAACTCCTTTACAAGAGGTCATTCTCATAGTGTTCTGTAAAACTTAGCAATCAATCAAGTTCATTAAAAGACAGATTAAAATTTTATTGTTGAAAGAGGAAAAACTACACTTTCACAAAACTTGAGTACTATAAGAGGAAAAACTAAGCTTCTTTACAGAAGGTATATTCATAATATTTCACTAAACCTGTCAACAATCAAGTTTGTCGAGCATTTTAAGAAATGGCAATCAATCTACAGTAAACATAAAGCATAAAAGCATATCATTGTTGTATCTATGAAAACATGTAGAATTGAGTGCAGAGGCTTGGCAATGGGGGCCCTCCAATGCTTTGATTGCACACCTGAAGTAAAATCATCTAAAAGAAATATGCTAATAGCATTAACTAATGCAGAAAACTCATTTAAATAATTAACACAAATCTTATCTCCAAAGCTCCAAGTCTGCAAATTATATTAAGAAGAAGTAGTATTATCCATCCATGTCTTTGGATATTTATACAAAGAGTTCATAACCACAAATGATAGGATGAATCTCAATCAGTTGATATGATCCATGATTTACTCTAAGAAGGTCAAATCCATCTCTTAGATCCACAAAATTAGTGAAAATCCCAAGAAATCCCAAAACTGCGTTGATTTTGTGCTAGAAACAGGGCATTTCCTACAAAAGTGGATAGGTTTGACTAGATTTGACTTCGCACATGTGAAGCCTTTTTTTCTGGAAGTGAATAGATCTTTATACATATGTGGACATCAAGGATCACTCCACATGTCCCAGAATCTACCCAGTTGTCCTGCAAGTATATGAACCTCGAAGTTATTACGAGAAGTTGTGACTTCCTGTAATTTATGTTAAAATTTTAATTTTAATGTCTAAATTTTGAATAAATTCCAAACATGAAAAGTAAATGACAAATGTACCTGAAATCATTATTTTGAAGCTAAAGTAGAAGAAATATGGGAAATATGATGAGTGAAATTCAAGGCAAAACTGAAGGTTTACGGTGGGAATAAGCATAAAAAATGGTATCCAACACTTGTATTATAATGTCCATTCCTATATATTTCAAGGAGGAAGTGCAACCTTGAAATGCACATGCATATTTATTGTAGGTAAATCCTACAAGAAGAAGAAATTGTAATAGTGTCCTCATGAGACCAAAAAGGAGTCAATAATAAGATAATATAAGATAATTTTATTAAAGTCCACAAATGACTAAGTGGTCAATGGGACTAGGGATTACAATCAATGTTCACTAAACAGATTAAAATATTATAGTCAATGAGTTCCTTTAAAATCTATGTAATAAATCTGGATTAGAAAAATTCAAGATGAAATTGGTTCATTAAAGGAGAATAAAACAAAACCAAGGCTAACCACTTCTCAGATATGACTACAAAAATAATTTAGCATTATCTAATCTATTTTCATATGTGTCAATTAAACACATAGAAAAACATCAGTCTTGAGCATATAGATCAAGTTAATAATATATAGAGAGAAGAACACGCAAATGCCCAAAAAATATAGTTTTATTAATCAAAGTTTGTTTTGGACAGTCAAATAACCCAAGCATGGCCCAAAACTAGTTAGGCTCCTAGAAAATGGGTCGTTTCTAAAACCATATGCAACTTGCTACACACAAATTAAACAAGATGGGGGAAGCCTTAGATGTTGCAGAATTTTACGAACTCAACACCCAGATTTTTTGGAAGATATTTGCATACATGGTTAAGATCGTCTTCAAAAATTTACAATAATAGTGATCCCATGACCCAACAACATCACCACCCAACCATCAACAAGAAGTATTGACTAGTATAGATTTGAAGTAAGTTTTTATTCAACCATCAAGCCATGAAAAGAGTGTTGTCCAACACTTCAATGCTGGTGAATTTTAAAAACACTAAAAAATCAATATATATCATGTACTTGTGGGCAGATATCTTCATGGAGGAGTTTAATGAAGAGAGAGTTGTCAGCTAAGGTTTGTGGGCAGAGTTGTCGTCCTAGATGAAAACTCTACCCACAGGTATGTGGGAAGAGTTGACATGGTCCTAGATGAAAACTCTTCCCATAGGTTTGTGGGCAGAGTTGTCATCTAGGATGGCAAATCTGCCCACAGATCTGTGGGCAAAGTTGTCATCTAAGATGGAAACTATGCCCACAGACCCTAGATGATAACTCTCTCTTCATTAAACTCCTCCATGAGGAGGATAGCCTATTCCATGGTCATAGATGACAACTCTTCCCATAGACCTGTGGACAGAATTTCCATGGTCCTAGATGACAAATATGCCCACAGGTCTGTGGTCAAATTTGTCATCTAGGATCCCATATGGCAACTATGCGCAAATATGCCCGCAAACCTGTGGGTGGAGTTTATGGGAAGAGTTTCCATCCTAGATGACAACTCTACCCACATGTATGTGGGCAGAGTTTCCATGGTCTTAGATGACAACTCTACCCACAGGTATGTGGGCAGAGTTGTCATCTAGGATGGTAACTCTGCCCACAGACTTGTGGGCAGAGTTGTCATATAGGATGGCAACTCTTCCCGCATACCCTAGATGACAACTCTCTCTTCATTAAAATCCTCCATGAGGAGGATATCCTATGCAAAGGTGTTGTTCAGTTCTAATCCCCCAAAACGTATTGCTTATGTGTTTCTCCAGAAGTAGTTTCTTGTAGATGTGAATTTCACTCATGTTATACTTGTCTTCTCCTCCTTGTATTTTAAATTCACATGGATTCTATTACTACTTTTCTCAATATGTGAGGTGAAAGAGTAGACTTGCTTGACCAATGGAGTATAGGTATAACCCTAAGAGATACAAGAATAAAGAAAATATAATTCACAATCCCTACTAGTATTGCCTCTAATCCTTCTCTTGAGCCTTAGAAAGAAAAAGAAAAAGAAAAAGTTATTAATTGTTCTTTGATTTATATGAATGATGAAATATGTTGAATGATAAAATTGATTTGACAATGGTGAGTTCTATCAGTGTCCATTTTTTTAGTAACATCCAATGATAACATCTTCACATCAATTCCCTTATATACCTGAATTGTTTTTAGCAACTCAAGTGTAGTGGATTCTTCTTTTAGCGTAACTCTAAACTCTAACAATATCTCTTTTAAATTTCAAAAATCGCATTTGCACTATAATCGTAGGATTCCATTGTGGATATGGAGGAGGTTGGCATTTGATATATTATTTTCCCTACAGTCCTAATATTTAAAGTGCGTGTATGATATGTATTAGATTTTGAGAAATTGTAACATTACAAAATAGGAACAAGTACTCATCTTCTTATTAGGATTGCTAAAGAATTATGTATCAATATATGGCCTCCAAGAATATGATGTAGAGTAAAAGAGAAGAATATTTATCATTTCCATTGAACAACACCAACACACATCACAAAGATAGAGACACTAGGAAAGTCATAAATGAATTGAAGGAAGAACTCAAAAAAGCCACATAACTTTTTGGTCTTGTCTTCAAAATAAATGAAGGTGAATATATGCTTTACTTATTTATCATATCATCTACATAGTATATCATAGGTAAATTTCAAAGGGAAGGTGAAGTAAAGAGTTTATCATACTTCATTACAGGTTTTTGGGCAGAGTTGTCATCTAGGATAGCAACTTTGCCCATGGGTTTGTAGGCAGATTTGTCATCTACGATCATGGCAACTCTGCCCACAGGTATGTGGGCAGAGTTTCCATCCTAGATGGCAATTTTTCCCACAGACCATGGAAATTATGCCCGCGAGTCTGTGGGCAGAGTTGTCATTCTATATGACAACTCTTCCCACAGACCTACGGGCATATTTTCCATCTAGGATGGCAACTCTTCCCACACACAAATGCTAAAGATGGATAAATGGATGGCTTATAAATTTGAACATATTTCAAAGGTAGGGTAATGGGCATTTGTGTTCCACCCACTCTTTTAATATGTAATAAAGATTCCTAAGTGATAAGTATGGACCTTCCAAAACATAATGAGCCATAAGGTTTTTGATTACATTTTAGCCAATAGCTCTTCTAGCTCAAAATCATAGATAAAAAAATAAAAAGGAACAAAAAGAGGACTCTATCTCCTATGGTTATGAGAAGACAGGGATTTATGTACCATTGTTTTCAAATTCAAACCTTAATGCAGAGCAATAGAGATGTAACTAAAATGAGTTAGAAACAAGAGCTAACAAAGTTATATACCCCAATGTATACTTGGTTTCTTACATTTTTCCCTTGTACTCGCAATTGATCTAAAAAATAAAAAATAAAAATGTAGAAGATTTAAGGAACATATTACGTTTTATATATTCAAAAGAATTTGAGGAAAAGGATCACCTTGATTGACTACAATAACGTGAACATTACTTAGTATTCCCTAATTCTTCTTGTCCATAAATGTTGCATCACATTCTATCAGTAGAAATGAACCACATTCCTCCATGGTCTTGTGATTGTTTCCTCTTTCCAACATATCTGGATCCGTTCCACAGAAAGCAGAAGACGAGAATGATGAAGAGTTGGAAATGAGAAACAAAATCATATTTCTACTTGAAAAAGATGAAATCATGTATTTGATAGGACATTATAGGGTTATGGAAAGTTTTACCATTTCATCTACATAGGACAACATAAGTTGCAAATTCATTTTTTGAAGCCTTAAAGCTGCATGTTTTATTCCTGGGAGTTGATGAAGAGATGCATCCAGGACATGGTCTTCCTAGGATTTACACATTGTGACATCACTGATGAGTTAACATTGGCAATCTCGTAAACCATCAACAAGGCTCATGTTTTGTATTCATGAGTTTTAACACATTGTCCAATCCTGAAAAGTATGTTTCAACTTTCACCATAATTTGGAATCAAAATATCAGTGATCTCATTATTCAATAGAGCAGGTTAGGGGAGATATTAGTGTTTGTAAATTTTGTGTATAACCCTTAAAAAATCCAATAGAGATAAATAAAATTGTAGTTGCAAACCTGGATATTTTGCACCCTCAAACTATTTAACTACATTGATGTATTTGTGGGAAGATTTGCCACCCATCCTACATGGAAACTATTCCCACGGTCCTATGGGAAGAGTTATCATGTAGGATGGATGGAAACTTTGCCCACATGAAGAGTTTCCATGTAGGATGGATGGAAACTTTTCCCACATGCCTATGGGCAGAGTTTCCATACATCCTACATGGAAACTCTGCCCATAGGACTGTATGACTTTCATGTAGGTAGGGTTTCCATCCATCCTAATTTAACCATCTAAACATTTCTCAAAACATGTATGACTTGAACTGTGTTTTATGGCACAATGGAACTAGAATCATGGGTCACAAATTATCTTAAAAATGATGGTATCAAAAGACACCATTTTGGTAATTTATGGTTCTTGAGATACAAAAGTGTCCAATGACACTATTTGATACATATTATCCTCAAATAATAAGGTCACATATGAATATAACTAAAGTGAAATAAACATCTTGATTGCATAAAAATGAAATGATAACATACAATGTGTTATACAAAAGTAACACAATGTTCCATCGGTCCCATTGAATATAGGCCACTGAAGACTGGTTCTCACATTTTTTTCTTTTTACTTTGACTCTTTATCACAACAAAAATTCTTTTACTTTGTGTCGGTTCTTTCGGTGGGTTATTTGAAATAAGTACATCCTTTCTTTCAAGTGTAGCACTGCTTTTCCCTAGATCATTTCATTTACAATAAATATTTTATTAATGAAATGTTTTCCTAATAGAAAAAGAATTAAGTTAAGATACATAAAAAAATAAAAATAAAAATTGATCTTAAAGACTTAATGTTGATAAGTGTCATATAACTCAGTAGTAGATGGTTTGGAAAAACTCACTAGTAGATGGAACAACATTTTGGTGTGTCTCAATAGTAGTGTTTGGTGAAGGGGAAAGCAATGGCACTTGAACTCTTTTCCCCTTATTACATGATCTTCCATACCAATGTGATTCAATGTAGGCATCTTTTCCATATTTGCTTGTTGGCCTTGAAAGAGCAAGAAATTTACTCTGCAAGCATGAACATGAAAAGGTAAAATTTTAAATTGCATAAGATCTAAAATGGAAATCAAGTGGATACCATTTATACATAAAAGTGACTTACAATTGGTTGTGTAGTTACTGATGTTTTAGATTGTTTCACCCATGAGTTAAACAATTGTTTCACTTGATGAGGAGTGACATCAAAGAAATGAGAGGCCAACTCTATTGCAGTATCCATATCAATTATATTCAAACACTTTTCATATTCAAGCCGAAGTTGGTTTTTAATAATTGGAGGCACACATTTTCTTTGTTTTTGTTTCTGTAAGATACCTTATGATCTTATCACTAGCTTAAAAAATTGTGCCCTCATCTCATTAACAAGACACATTTTATCATGGTCAAATGTGTTTCAATAATCCATACCAATGCAACCTCTTTGTGCTCCTTGATTGGTATTCAAATTTTTCATCCCCCTCTGTTTACGTTCCATTACCTCATTTATTAAACGACCCAAGGTATGAGGATGGCAACCCTTAGTCATCTGAAGAGCATGTTCCCCTTGAATATGCATGTAAGGAACCATGTCATCTCCTAAATAAGAGGAACAAAACCAAAGCCACTCACTTGCAAGTTTTCCAATCCTGCAATGAATGCTCCAGATGTTTAGTAAAAATTAGAATCCACCTACTAAATACATGATTTAATTGCACTAATACTACATGAAAGATAATTGTACCTTTCCTCATACATAGAGGCATCACTTCCTATAGATCCTTGCAATTGCAAAGTGTGGAATTCTCTGTAATCCCCCAACATTCTCACCAACTTTTTGTATTTTTATTCATCTGGTAGATCTTGAATAACCTAAAATGTAAAATGACTATTACTTCAAAAAAAAATTGAATACCAATAATAGTTTATATGTTTAAAAAAATTATTATACCTTCAAAATTCCATCATGTCGACTTAGGATTTTGTCTAGCATTGCTCCATCAGATTTCCCATAGTTGAGATTCATGTACTCAATACTTTTATTATGAATTCATTCCCCAAGCTTACATGCAACTCCAATTCTTTCTAGCTCATTTGAAATTTGAATGAACTTTGATTTATCAAGCCCCTTAGTTGGATTTGTCTTGTCAAACTCTTATGTTATTCTCTCAACCATACAAAATATTTTCAAAATAGTTTGAATTCCAGTATGACGAGAACAATACGCCAAATTGGAAATTGATCCTAGTGTCAACTATAATTTTCAACAAGTTAATTTATATATTAGCAAAAAATTGAATTCTATTTTAAATGAACATTAAAAGGAAAAACACATACCTTGTCATCATTTGACTGATCCATGGGATAGTTCTTAATAACAATCAGTGAAATACCATGTAAAGGTGGTTCTACATCAACGATGCAAATATCAACTTGGTCCAACCATCCTTTACTTGAATCTAATGAAGGGTTCAATTCCTGAGATGTAAAATTACATAAGAATTGACATATAATTACCAAAAACATAAAAATTGATACACCAATTTAATTAATAAAACTTACCAAAATTAACTTTGAAGACATTGAATGCAATTTTGCAACTGAATTGATTGTGTCCCCTTCTTCAATAGAATGTTGTTGTGTAACCATGTGTTTATCTCTTTTTGAGCATGTGCACCATGGAAAACAATTATTCCCCATCGGTGACACTTTTCCATGACATACTAACTGGCAAGTTGCAACAAGATTATGGCACTCAATCAATTTTACATTCACTACTTTACCATCACTCATTGCAATGCCAATCTCACAAAGCATTTTTATTTGTTTCATTAGGTTGTTCTCATTTTCTGGATCAACAGCATGTGCTAGAACCTGCTTGTATTCCTTTTTTCCATCCCATTTTCCAATGCTTATACAAGACAGTAAACCATTATCATGTATAAGTTCACGTAATATCTCACATACTTGCCCACCTCTATCATAATTGAGACGAGAATCAATACCAATCTTAAAAACCACATCTTCAACCATTTCACCGGATCTCTTCTCATAGGATTCAACCATATATGAAGCATATACCTATACCTTTTTTACCATAATTCCAAAGGTAAAACCATCAGTTCTTTCCCATCCCATATTCAATTTATCAATTTCATTGCCCCATATTTTCATTTCCTCACAAATTTATGTTGCATTAAATCCCTTAAATACACCATGATTGTCAATATGCTTTAGACACTGTAATGCCTTATGAGTCATACTTTATTCAATAAAAATTGAAGCCATGTTCCTAGGAGTGAATTTCTTACAATTATCATCCACAAAAATTGAACAAATATTTTCAAGAACTCCATATAAATGCTCCATTAGATATTCAACTTTAGAACTTGCAGTGAAACTACTACTTAAGTAGTTTCCATTTGCACCAATAATGTCACATTCTTCCACATTCTCAATTGGTTTTCCAGAGTACCAACTACCAAGATCCCTCCATTTACTTTTTCCCTCTTTAACTCTCTCATTAAGCCATCGAGACTGCTTCTTGAGATCTAATATGTTTTTTCTTGAACGATGAGCCACATGCCTTCTACCATGTTCAATGCCCTCTTGTACATTAAAATAACATGAATGACCATCAAGTTGTATAGGAGCTATTGATTCTGAAGAAACACCAATATTTTTTTGGTCATGTTGATCAACAAGGATTGATGGAGGAAAAAAATCTATTGTTTTTCCCTCAGATTGGGATGAAAAAAAAAAATCCTTCCAACTGGGGTGAATTGAAGGACTATGTTATGTGGTCCCAAATTAGGAACATCAAAAGCATCATTTTCCCTAGGTCAACCTCTTTAATTGGGAACATATTTTGTATTTGGTTTTATGAATTATCCATTATGAAAAAAATTCCATTAACCTGCACAATACCAAAAAAATTATAAATCTAATGTTCTCTAAGTGTAAGAAAAAACAATAATAACAATCAGATTTTAGTTATAATGAATTCTAGCCCTAAATTATTTATACAGAAGAAAAAATTGCAATGTTTCAAGACTAATTGTAATAGTGTAATGTGGATCCATGTGAACGGCGGGGAAATATGACCTCCCCCTAGGAAAATCTTGGTAGGGAATCGAAGAAATCCCCAAACCAATGTTAGAAGTTTGGGACATTGATTGAGAACCAATCAAGATGTTCTGCATGCTCATCAATGACATACCAAACAAAAAAGTGTTAGTTATCGAAGGTAACGACGTGGTTGCACCCAAAGGTTGAGTGGAACAGACAATCAACGAAGCTCACTTGTTGATTGACGTGGCTATGGTGGATTGAACCACACTGGACATTTGGTTAGACACACCAGGAGGGAAGATCCCACCGATGATCATTGTCGACATGGGAATTGTAGGGACTCTTGACCCAAACACTTTTGGAGTGTCTTCCATTACGACCCACTGAAGAGGGTGATTGTCAATGAAGTCTGAACCTGGGAGCTGGAATTTGCACAACAATTGGGCCGTCAGTTCTAGTTAACGGAGGGTTGAATGGTTGCGTGAATTCTTTGTCTCCAAGATCTGATACGATTACAACATCCAGAGAAGAAGCATTAGTTTTTACGGGTTTTGTGTCTACGGTCTCAACCGGACTGGTCGGTACAAAAGTGTCGGATTGATCAAGTCGACGCCTCAAGAGAGGCGGCGAAGGATTTAGGGCCAATCTGGTTGCAAGTTTATTCTCTCAATATTATCTATCATAAAAAAGAAGAAATTTCTCAATTTTATTATAGGTGTTCATCATGAAATATAAGGCAAACTTTTGATATAACAGTAGAGGTTATGCACTCACAGTCCATGATCTTTTACTTCTTTGAGGACTCTTACTCACAGAGGGATCTACATGTTGGTGTTACTCCATTTGTATATAGTCTGATGCATTTGGAAGGGGATATCATTGATGGGGAATAGGCTATGGGTTCTTACAGTGTGCCTATGCTTGAGCTTCATGGTATCAGCTTGGGAAGTTGCAAACTGGCAGATGGGGATGGCTAAATAATTTTGTCAGATATTTTGATGTGACTATCATCCATGCAATTTAATGACTAAAAAGCCTATCAATTGATTTCACTCACAACCCTTGATCGATTATGCAGCTAAGAACATGGCACAAGATGAATGGAGTGTTGGATGGCCCACTTAGGAGGGAGCCTTTTTAGTTCATCAAAAACATCACATTATGCATCCATGATAGATTTAATTACAAGAGGAGGAAACTCAATACATTGTCTACCTTAGCTCCTCGAATGATATAGCATCATGAACTTGCTCAAGCTTGCTTGATAGTTGGCCTACCAAAAACTTAAAAGTAAAGGATCGACAGTAGTAGAAGTGAATTTATACACCTTCCATTCCTTATGGAACTTGTAGGTATTGTGATCGATGAGGTATGTATAGATAACATAAATGTAGGTGAAAAAGCACTGCCCAACATATGTTCCAACAATCACCAAGTTCTATGCAAATTTATAATCAACAAGCTAACATAAATACTCATAGAATTTCCTATTTTAGATGCCCATACAAATATTATATTTTTACTCGTCTTCAAACTAACCTTCTTTCCAACATAAGCAAAATAAATGGCACATTAGTATGCAGTTGAGTTAACAATGATTGTTGAGAACAAACCACTTTCACCAATAAAATCACTCTCAACTAAAATTACTCAGATCACACAAAATGTAGCATGCAATTAAC